>SNQJ01S0027190.1:143470-169409 GCA_010110895.2 Picea sitchensis
GTTAGAACCTCAAAGAAATAGGAAAAGGGGAATCTCGAAAATGATCAAATTCAAGATTCTAGAAAAGGATGAACAAATTTCCCCACAGGGCCTCTCAAGGCTAGAGCAACTATGTGAATGAATTCCCATTACACTCATGCTCCTGCAAAACAAGAAGAATGAGATCAAATGTGCAATCAAAACAAGACTATCCAATACAATAAATAATATATTCCCTTCCATTAAACCAATTTATTAGAGAGTATTATACTTATTCAACAATAATATGGTGATTGTAGATGAGTGTCCTAAGACTATGTAATCATAATTAAAAGCATAAGAGAAGAATGCCTATGCGAGAGCATAAGTATGAAATCATGAACCATAAAATTTCAGCAAGAGGATGTAGAATTTGAATTAGTCAATCAAAAAATAATTATCCACAATCTCATCCAAGACATTTAATAAAACATCAGACCTTCTAGCCCCGTAGAATCATCAAACACTTCAGAATCAACAAATAGTATGAAAAAAAATGTCAACGAAACATCATAGGTCAATAAACATCATGAATACATTTGAAATCATCAGATCTAATCGAATAAACAACACCCATTAAAAACAATAATCCAATAAGATAAAACTCCCAAATCCCTCAAAGTAGGACAATACATAACATTAGGCTCAAGAAGTAGAGGATTAGGCAATAGGATTGAAATTTTAGTAGGGGTCCCCCCCTTCTTTTACTTGTAAAATAAAACGTAAAAGGGGGTTGTTTCGGACACAATACAAGGTTCACATTAATAACCAATCAACAATTGGACATTGTTGAGAAGTGTTCGATACAGGAACGAGCCTTGGGATTTTACTAATAAAAATGGGTGTTGTATATGCAACACATAAATGTCCATGTTTCTTGTGAGGGTGGTTTTCCTCAAAATTCTATCTTTTCCATTTTTGTTTTTTAAATTCTACTTTACAATGGGCCAAAACACCTTGGGGAAAATTTCCATGAGAAAAGTTACCACTATTAGGATGGAACTCCTGATTTAGGGACAATTATTTCTAGATAAGAGTGCCTAGAGCTTAAAAAAATATATGATGATGATTAAAAGGGAGCAGAATTGATCTATCACACCTTAAGTAAGGTAATATTTTACTTGGATTTCTTTAAATTTTTATCTCTATGCTTAAAAATCCTTGAGAGAAGCATTCCAATATTGCCATAATTTTGATCACTTGGAAGGTTAGTATTGTTTGTAATATGACAAATATTTTGAAATTGCAATCTAATTTGGGTATATGAAACCCACTCTAAGAGAAAGTGATTTTCAACTTCAACTCTCTTAGTATCACAAATATGGAATATTCTTTCATCCTATGGTATTTTGGGTAGTGTCAAATGCCCGTTTTAACTATAAACCTAGCGACAATTTGTTGTTATTTTAGCAATGTTGGTTTTCTTATTTGTAGTAGTGAAAACTTAGAAATACTTTTGATCTTCTAGATTAGGGTTGACCACCTCCTTGTAGTATCTTAATTTTATTTTATCCTATAATTATTTATCACACCAAATATTCTCCTTAAATTTAAATGTAATAATAGAATGACTTCTTCCTATATTCTCCAATGATTTTGCCAAGACTTGGCATCTTTATGACATCACTGCTTAAGCCATTAATTGTTTTGGTTCGAGTTTGAAGTTGTTTTGTGGAGCCTCTTGTTGTCCATTTTGTTTATCTTGCTCTTGTACATTAATAACCTAATCATAGTTATTCTCTCAATGGAGGGAATGCTACTGTCTATGACACATATTGCTTATTGCTTAAATTATATATATGTCAATGTAAATTTTGAATGGTGCACGCATGCACATACACACACAAATTCCATGATATTAAAATGACCTTGATGATGTATATGAAATAATTGTTTTGTTTACTATATGATAAATATTTTTAATACTATAATATATATAGAGATTTAATAAGAAAAGACAAGTAAATATTTAAAATAAAAATATAAAAATGAGGTCTATATCAAATAAATAGGATCTAACTCGAGTGCTAAGTGGGAGAGAATGAGCTTCCTCTTTCATAGAGTAGAAAATGTTTATTTTAAGGAAAATATTATTTTTTAGAGAAATATAGCGATATTTTTATGGATTAAGATTATTTTAAGTTTAAAAAAACAAATGATATGTAAATTGTTACACTAAGTCTGCGTCCCATAAACAAGGTAGTCTCACATGTTAATTTGACATCATCTACTAAATTTTGAAATTGCATATGATTAGTTTTTATGTTAATTCAGAGTAATTAATGTAATAAATTTATTTTTCTAAAGATAAATAATGGACTAAAATAATTCAATTACTTAGATTATTACATATATGGATCTTAATTTTGAGTTCCATCTACTTTTATTTGATCATCTACATGCACTATAAGTTTTAGGAGAAACCAGATTCCTAAGGATATCTCATTGTATCATCTTCAGTGCAAGATTCATACAAACCTAGTCTCCTAGAGCATTTGTAGAGCCATCCGAAGGAAACCTCAAATTCGGGGATATGATTACTAGTAATTATAAAGAAACCTAAGTTAGGTTTGGAGTTGTAAAATTTTAAGAGAATCTTTCCAATAATGAGAGAAATTAGCCTTTAGATGTAACTTGGTGAGGTAAGATAGGCGCCAAGGACATCCTCACACCCATTTTGGATGTATGACACATGACCTAGTATATGGATTACTTAACATAGGAAATTACGAAAAACCCTAGGTGGAGTACATTAGAATTAGTGATGTATGAGGAAGGGAGATTTGACAATTATCTTCTTGGATGTTTGAAGGTTGTCTTGTTTTTTTCATCCCCCCTCTTCTTTATTTTCATACTAGTGATAGGCATGAATTATATTGTACATATGCATATGCATGGTTGATTATTAATATAAGTCTTAAAACATATAGAAATGTTTTAATATATGGACTATGAAATCCCAAAACTCAAAAAATGGACTTAATGATTCCAAAATATATCATAGGAAGTATATGATATATGCACATATAACACACATGTTTCTTACGTCCATGGAAAATTGTTCTTATGATATATCAATATAAATATACTCCCCAAATATGTAAGAAAATTGAGGTTATGTACAAACTCGTATTGATAATGTTGATAGGGAGACCCATACATTGGGGATGCAGAAAAAAGTTAGGAATGCCTAAGAGAGGCATAAAATATCTAGAAGAATAATCAACTTATAATTGTTCTAAGTGGGATGAAGGAACAAATTTATGCATTCCTTGTTCCATACAAGAGAAAGTAATTTTTATTACATAATAATGAACACACATTATTGACATAAACAAATGTGTGTGGGGTAAGAATGAAGATGTATCTTAAGTGTTTTTGTTAGGCCTGACATTATGGGCATAGGAACTTAAACTGAAAGTATATTAAGAAGAGGCATGTGATCTGGGAACTACTATGAAATCATTATACTACATTGATGTGTCTTTTGGAAACTAGGTATTCTAGAAAAGAGACACAAGGAAATGATATTTTGGAAATTGTTGTATAGATTTCACCATGGATGTTGGGGCAAGTTTAGTGGAACCATCATGGAATAGCCATGCTGGAATTATCATGATGAAGTAGAAAGGATAACTTATCACTCTTGAGGCATCCCTTGAATGAGTTTCCTCTGGAAAATTGTACTTGAATCATAGAAGTGTCCCTAGATAGGAAACATCATAAGAATCACCATAATATCTGAATAAGGAAAATGTTTATTGGGAAGAAAATGTTGTTGATTAACCATTTTGAGTAAAATGTCTAGGATTATGATATAAATCATTATAAGGAAATTTATAAGGTATGGTGACATTTTAGTAAAGAAGTAGTAAACCCATAAGTTCCTAAAGAATGGTAACTAAAGAAGACTAGTAAAAAATTAGTGATAGTTGTAACACCGTGTTTCCCCCAGTCTGTAAAAATAACTATATATTGGGAAAGAACTATGGCAAACTCAAAGATGTGAATGTTTGATTTGACGGACCTTTGTATAAAAGGTCGATGAATGTAAATTATGTTATGAATAGGTGTTGCATGACTGTTGGGAGGGGGATGTGCTAAAAGAGACCACGATGGCTAATGAGAGGTGGTGGAAGGGACCTAGAATGGCTGTGTTAACTTCCACCGAGCCAACACCGTATTGGTTTATACTTTCTCAAAAACCAAAGCAACTCTCTGATCCTGGAATGGATTTCTCGTCAGATTGGTAGGCGGGGAGGCTCCTCAAGAGTTAATTAGGGGATGGGGGTGAACCGCCCATCCGTAAAAACCCTCATACCTGACCACGGATGACGAAATTCGCACCACATGCAACCTTGTAGACAAAAAAATATCAAGAGAGGAAATGTGGATGCAGAGAAGGGGAGAGTGCGCGCGACGGGGATCACAGAGGATAACTGGAGAAAACCCTAGAAACATAGGGAGTTCTGAGTCTCAAGAGAAGGAGAGTAACCTTCATCCTGGATAATTTTTCTGTATCAGGAGAAGGAGAGTAACCTTCATCCTTGACTTCCGTTGAGCTAGAAGTAGGAGACTGAACCTCAAAGCATCGTGGTCTAACTCGGGGGTGGCTAGTGGTAAATCCGTTTGGAGTCACTAAGCCTACGGCTGGGTGGAAATGAGAACACTTGTTAGCAGTTGCATCACTCCTGGTAGTTCTGATAAGTCTGTATACCTTGTATTTCAAACTAAATATCATGAATGCATGCTTGTGTTTATATTCCCATAATAATATCTATGTAGAATGATTGCCTAGTGTTTTAGACTAGAAATAATGGATACATGTGTATACTTACATGACATAGTCAGTTTTTGTACAAAGGATTAAGTTTGGGGCATGAGTTTGCTCCACTCAGAATCCTCTTGTTTGCTTGACTCTCATAATGATCAGGGAAGGCTCCTCAAGAGTACTCTTCCCTGGGGATTACCCCATAAACCTTGGAACCATGTCGAACCTTTACCCAGAGACTCGACTAAGATTTGGGATGATTTCCCAAGAACCGTCTGGAAACCTTATGCAAGGAAGGATAGCTCTCTAAGGTCTTGGAGTCATGGGAGTTTGAAGCCCTGAGAAGTTGAATTTCATGATTCAAGCTCAGAAGAGATAGCGAGCCCAATTATAGAAAGAGAGAATACCCTATCATTTGGTATACGAATGGTCGGAATCCTTTCAGGAATACTCCAGATCTGTCGAGACCTATGGATCTAGAGAAGGAGCACAGGCATTAACACCTCGACCCTTTCAGCCTTCGCAAGTAGCGATGGGATCCAGGACCGTAGATCTAAGGATCTGACGGATCCCTATTGACCATCTATCTTAGCCTTTATATAGGCAGGAGAGTAGCAATTCTCTGACTCGTGACTTGGAGTGGTCAATGGTAGGGCTACATGAACTCACGATTCATGAGATCGCGATGTGATCATGACCATTGGATCCAGGCCATGGGAAAACCGTGGGATCAAAACTTTCGTGGTTATCACCTATCGGGGGTTCAGAACTTGAGAGAGTTTCTTTTCAAATATAGAAGTCGTGAAGTGTCGAGCACTGAGGGATCATGCGATCATGTGGCACATCCATTAGGTGGGGACCGTGTGGTTGACAGGTGGCGTAACAATAAGCACCCAGAGAAAGGTGGGAGCAGGTGACAGGTGATGGACACATGCCGCCTAGGAAATAGTCAATCCATTGTTGACTTATCGTATCTTGGGAATTCATGAAGGAGGAGCACGAGGGATCAACACTCCAACTTGTGAAGTCACGAGATGTGAGTAGCGTTGGTATTTAGCCTAGGAAGCGAGTGACCGGTGGTGGACACTTGTTGCCTGGGAAGGAGTCAAACCATTGTTGACTTATCGTGGCTCAGGGTTTCATAGGATGAAGAAGTTGCACCCTGATCCCTAAGGTCGTCTCGTGTGATGGGCGGCAGCAGCAAAACTTGTGAGTAGAGTATAGTGGAGGAGACAAGCAGTGTGTACGCGTCACTTTGGCAGAGTCCACGTAACGATGACCTCTCGCGTCTCGGGATTTCGCAAAGGAGGAGCACGAGGGCTCAACACCTCAACTAGCGAATTTGCGAGTCGTGCTAGTGTTTGGCCTAGTCTATGGTTACATGTAGTAGGCACTAGTGAGGAGGGAGCCATGCCCATATCATATCTTGGGTATCGATGTTTGGCAAAAGGGGAGTCGAGAGTCTTGACTCCCAACTCGCGAGTTTTGAAAGGCGCTTGTGTGAAGGCTAGGTTGTGTTCGTTTGGAGGAGGATAAGGGAAGGGAGGGTCTACACTAGGTCCCATAGAAGTCTCGAGGATTTTGTCCCTCGAAGAAAAAGAAAAAAAAAAATCTAGGTTGTCGTAGTAGGTGTGTGACAAATTGGTATAAGAGCATGGTTACAACACTTGGGCTACTTGGACTCATGAACGAGTTGCACAAAAACTCCATTTGGAGTACTCTTAAAAGGAGTAACCCTCTATCTTAACCCCCCTTTATCAAAATTCAAAGTTAAGAATGAAAATTGCTATTGTGTGTATGCATTTGAAAAAAACGAAAAATATGAATTATGCGCTGCTTATAAATGAATATCAATATTGACTAACAACAAGTGTTTTTCCTGCACACAAGCAGACGATCAACCGCGGGAAACTGCAAACACATAGAATGGTGACGCACCACAAAGTGGGGGATGGCTCCCACAACAGAGACAAAGAGTATGACAAAAGGAGAGAAGTAGAGACCCCTCCAGATCTAGCTGAGACTGTGAGGAGCCTCATGGTCGAGATACATAGCTGAAAGGATGACAACAAGAGGTTGATAAAAGAGCAAGAGAAGAAAACCAAAATTAATGCAGTCTTTCTGCAGAGTTTATCCAACATAGAAATACAATTGCAGCATGGAACTGACACCAGTCACGTAGACCGACGACAGACAAAGAAAATTCGAAGTCCAACTGAGATACGTAAATGTGGTATTTTAAGTGGCCACACTGGGAAGAGAACCTAGTGAAAGATCCACCCCAGAGATAAGGGAAAAGCATCAGACGATTCCTATGGAAAGGAGACTTGTGACTCAGAGGGATCTTCTAGTAGCATAACTAGTTCTTGTTCCCGAAGGAAACGAAAGAAGAGAAAGAATTCCAAAAGTCATAATCTCGAAGAATTCAGGAAGGCCAAACCACCCTCTTTCGACGGTGAAATAAAGAAGGGGGAGGAAGTGGAGGCCTGGCTGCTTGGACTAAAAAAGTATTTCAGAGTCCATGACTTCTCAGAAAACTTGAAGGCCCGAGTAGCCACTTTCAACTTGAATGGAAAGGCTTCCATTTGGTGGGAAGACGTTAAGAATGTAAAAGGGATTCACGAAGAGGACCTATCCTGGGAATGGTTTGAGAAATACTTCAGAAAGAAGTATCTATCGGAAAAGTATTTCGACGAAAAGACTAAAGAATTCTATGAACTCAAGCTAGGGCAATGCACCATAGAGGAATATATTAGCAGATTCCTCGAATTGCTGAGGTACGTACCCTATATAAAAGCAGAAAAGGCAAAGGTGCAACGATTCATTAGTGGACTACCTAAAGACTATCAGAACAGGATTGAGTTTGACGAGCCAAGGACCCTAGAAGATACATTCTGAAAGGCAAGATATTGTTATGAACAGCTTGGGCATCGGACAGGACCTCGTGAAGGCTGGAAGTAAAAGAATAGTTCGGGATTCCAGAAAAAGGGGTTTAAATTCCCAAGATTTAAAAACTATTAAAAGGACTCAAGGATGAGCTTCCCAACCTGAAGTGTACACCAGCAGAATTTCCCCTCCCAGAGTGGAAATAAACCTTCTGAATCTACCCTAGGAAAGATTGATAACCGAAAGAGAGAACCCTTGAAATGTTGGGGTTGTGGAGAAGAACATCTACTGAGGGACCGCCCACACCGAAAACAGAACAGTCGAAGAATTTACAACGTTCAAGAAGCTACCAATGTCAATGATGTGGCCAGGAGTGTGCCACAAATATATGCAACCATGGATAATAAACAAGCTCACCACAAAGCTTCAGTGGTGGAGATGGAATGTATGATCACCAACCATCTAGTGTCTATTCTAATTGACCCTGGTTCAAATTTGAGTTATATAGCCCCTAAGGCTATTGATAAGTGTAAATTACAACCACATAAACATGTGAAGACATGGTTGGTACAGTTAGCCACTGACAACAAAAGAAAGGTAGCGGAGGTCATACCAACTTGCCAATTCACAATGGGTGAATTCCCCACCCAAGCAACCCTTAACATACTACCCCTAGGATCATATGACATATTGATTGGCATGGACTGGCTAGCCACATATAAAGCTAGACTAGACTTTACCATAAAACCTTAGAATTTATAGGTGAAGAAGGAAGAAGGATAACCCTTCGAGGGATCCAAAAACCTGTCTCGGTGAGATGAATATCAGCCCTTCAAATGGGAAAGTATTGCAGAAAGAGGTGTCCACTTTATGTGATACAGGTGTTGGAATCAGTTGAAGATGACAAACCGAGCCTCGAATACCACCCCACACTAAGAGAATATAGAGATGTATTTCCAGAAGAGGTACCAGGTATACCTCCGAGAAGGGATATTGACTTCTGGATATAACTTGCACCAGGAGCGGTGCCACTGTCTAGGACACCCTACAGGATGAGCACACCTGAGCTAGTTGAGCTTAAATTACAACTAAAAGAAATGATGGGTAGAGGCTATGTCCAGCCCAGCCTGTCACCATGGGGAGCACCAGTTCTGTTTGTAAAGAAGAAAGATGGTACCCTCTGACTATGCATAGATTATAGACAACTAAATAAGGTAACCATAAAGAATAAGTACCCCTTACCCAGGATCAATGACATGTTTGATCAATTGGGAGGTGCTTCCATCTTCTCAAAGATTGACTTGAGATCTGAATACCATCAAGTCCGAATCAAGGGTGAATACATCCACAAAACTGCCTTCAGGATGAGATATGGTCACTATGAGTTTGTGGTAGTACCATTTGGATTAACCAATGCCCCTTGCCAGTTTTATGTGCTTGATGAACAATGTGCTCAGCAAATTCTTAAACAAATTTGTACTGGTTTTTATTGACGATATATTAATTTACTCCAAGAATAGAGAGAAACATGAGGAACATCTTAGACTTGTGCTTCAAGTGCTAAGAGAACATCAACTCTATGCCAAATTTAGCAAGTGCAACTTTTTCTAGAAGAAAATACATTACTTGGGCCATGTCATATCTGAAGAAGGAGTAGCAGTAGACCCTGACAAGGTCAAGTCTATCATGGAATGGCCTACCCCAAAGGACGTTTCAGATATCAAATCCTTTATGGGATTAGCAGGATACTATAGGATATTTATAAAAGGATTCTCCAAGATTGGTTGTCCAATCACCGCCCTCCAGAAGAAGGGAGCTAAATTCATGTGGACACGGGAATGTGAAGAAAGATTTCAATCACTAAAACATCTACTGACCCATGCACCTGTGTTGAAGATCGCTAATCCCGAAAATGAATTCCTCGTGTGCATAGATGCCTGTAAGGAAGGGCTCGGAGGAGTCCTTATGCAAGGAGGAAGTGTAGTCTGTTGTGAATCCTGAAAATTGAATGAGCACTAAGTCAACTATGTGACCCATAATCTAGAGCTGGACGCCATAGTGCATGCCTTAAAAATGTGGAGACATTACCTCCTGGGAAGGAAATTTGTGCTTATGACAGACCACTGTGGATTGCCATATCTGTTGACCAACCAAAGCTCAATGCTAGATAAGCTAGGTGGATGGCCCTACTTAGTGAGTTTGATTTTGAAATAAAACATGTTAAAGGAAAGGAAAATAAGGTGGTTGATGCCCTTAGTAGAAGTATGAAAACAATTCATTTGGCAACGATAAGCACCTGTGAGACAAATGTCAAGGAAAGTGTGAGGAATGCACAAGAAACAGACACATTCTTCCAGATTGTGATCTCGTACCTGGAGCAAGAACCCACAGGAATAAAGTATGAAGACTACCAAATGATAGATGGAGGTCTGCTAACTTACAGAAACAGATTGTATATTCCAGATTGTGATAACTTGAAGAGATTCATAATGGATGAACTACATAAAATACCATATACTGGTCATCCAGGATACCAGAAGATGATCACAGCCACCAGGAAGAAATTCTATTGGCCTGGATTGAAGAAAGATATAGTTGAGTACTTAGCCAAATGCATAGAATGCCAACAAGTTAAAGCAAAACATCGACACCCAGCAGGATTATTACAGCCTCTACCAATCCCGAAATGGAAGTGGGAAACCATTTCCATGGAATTCATCACCAGATTACCAACATCGACCAAACAGAATGATGCCATCATGGTAGTGGTGGATAAATTGAGCAAGTCTACCCATTTTATCCCCGTCAAATCGACTTGCAACGAAATAGATATCGCCAACATATTCATGAAGGAGATATTCCGACTACATGGCATGCCTAAAGAGATCATGTCTAACAGAGACATGAAACTTACTTCCAACTTTTGTAAATCCTTGATGGTTGGTCTAGAGACCAAATTATTGTTTAGCACAACCTATCATCCTCAAACCGATGGATAGACGAAAAGAGTGAACCAAATATTAGAGGACATGCTAAGGATGCATGTAATGCATCAACCCAAAAAGTGGGAAGATTTCCTGCCACTGGTGGAATTCGCCTACAACAATGGCTACCAGGAATCCCCGAAGATGAGCCCTTTCAAAGTCCTCTATGTTAGACCGTGAAACACTCCAGTGAGATGGAGTAATCCTGTGAACAAAGTTACTATTGGACCCGATATGTTGAAAGAAATGGAAAAACAAGTGACTCAGATAAAACAAAATCTAAAGGTCGCTCAGAATAGACAGAAAAGTTACACTGACCGAAAGAGAAATCCAAGAGAATTCAAGACAAGAAACCACCTATATCTCAAAGTTAGGCCTAGGAAGAGTTCCCTAAGGATGGGAGCTTGTTCTAGGTTGGCACCTCGGTATTGTGGACCCTTTGAAGTTTTATATAGAGTGGGACCTATAGCCTATAGGATAGCACTTCCTCCCACAGTACATGTTTCATTATTGAAGAAATATGTACATGATTCTAATCATATAATTGACTGGTCTTTTATCTAGGTGGAACCGAAGGGAGAATTCCTACCAGAACCTCAATGCATAATGGACAGAAAGGAAACCCCACTCAGGAACCGAACCATTGCACAGGTCAAGGTGCAGTGGAAACATTTTGGCCCAGATGAGGCTACGTAAGAAATGGAATATGCCATGAAACAAGCATATCCAATTTTGTTTACTTCTCTACATACACGTCATATTGATAGATATGACATTGAGGGCGATGTTCCTTTAAGGGGGAAGGAATTGTAACACCCTGTTTTCCCCAGTCTGTAAAAATAACTATATATTGGCCAAGAACTATGGCAAACTCAAAGATGTGAATGTTTGATTTGACGGACCTTTGTATAAAAGGTCGATGAATGTAAATTATGTTATGAATAGGTGTTGCATGATTGTTGGGAAGGGGATGTGCTAAAAGAGACCATGATGGCTAATGAGAGGTGGTGGAAGGGACCTGGAATGGTTGCGTTAAATTCCATCGATCCAGTACCGTATTGGTTTATACTTGCTAAAAACCAAAGCAACTCTCTGATCCTGGAATGGATTTCTCGTCAGATTGGTAGGTGGGGAGGCTCCTAAAAAATTAATGAGGGGATGGGGATGAACCTCCCATCCGTAACATCCCTTAGACATGACCACGGACGACGAAATTCGTGCCACACACAACCTTGTAGACAAAAAAATGGTGAGAGAGTAAATGTGGACGGGCAGAGGGGGAGAGCATGCGCGACAGGGATCGCAGAGGAGAACTGGAGAAAACCCTGGAAACACAGGGAGTTCTGAGTCTTAGGAGAAGGAGAGTAACCTTTGTCCTAGATTATTTTTCTATATCAGGAGAAGGAGAGTAACCTTCGTCCTTGACTTCCGTTGAGCTGGAAGTAGGAGACTGAACCTCAAAGAAGCATGGTCTAGCTCAGGGGTGGCTAGTGGTAAATCCGTTTGGAGTCATTGAGCCTATGGCTGGGTGGAAACAAGCACCCCTATCAGCAGTTGCATCATGCCTAGTAGATCTGATAAGTGTTTTATACCTTGTATTTTGAACTGAATATCATGAATGCATGCTTATGTTTATATGCCCATAACAATCTCTGTGTAGAATGATTGTCTGGTGTTTTAGAGTAGAAATAATGGATGCATGTGTATACTTACATGCCATAGTCAGTTTACGTACAAAGGATTAAGTTTGGGGCATGATTTCGCTCCACTGAGAATCATCTTGTTTGCTTGACTCTTGTAATGATCCAGGAAGGCTCCTCAAGAGTACTCTTCCCCGGGGATTACCCCATAAACCTTGGAACTGTGTTGAACCTTTACCCAGAGACTCGACTAATATTTGGGACTATTGCCCAAGAACCATCTGAAGGTTCATGCAATCCAGGTCTGGAAACCTTATGCAAGGAAGGATGGCTCTCTAAGGTCTCGGAGTCGTGGGAGTTTGAATCCCTGAGAAGTTGAATTTCGTGATTCAAGCTCAGAAGAGATAGAGAGCCCAATTATAGAAAGAGAGAATACCCTATCATTTGGTAGACGAACGGTCGGAATCCTTTTGGGAATAACCCAGATCTGTCGAGACCAATGGATCTAGAGAAGGAGCACAAGCATTAACACCTCGACCCTTTCAGCCTTCGCAAGTAGCGATGGGATCTAGGACCGTAGATCCAAGGATCTGACGGAGCCCTATTGACCATCGATCTTAGCCTTTGTGTAGGTAGGAGAGTAGCATTTCGCTGACTCATGACTTGGAGTGGTCAAGGTTAGGGTTGCATGAACTTACGATTCATGAGATCACGACGTGATCACGACCGTTGGACCCAGGCCACGGGAGAACCGTGGGATCAGAACTTTTGTGGTTATCACCTATCGGGGGTTCAGAACTTGAGAGAGTTTCTTTTCGACTGTAGAAGTCATAAAGTGATGAGCACCGAGGGCTCATGTGATCATGTGGCACATTCGTTAGGTGGGGACCGCGTGGTTGACAGGTGGTGTAACAACAAGCATCCAAAGAAATGTGGGAGCGGGTGATATGTGATGGACACATGTCACCTGGGAAAGAGTCAATCCATTGTTGACTTATCGTATCCCAGGAATTCGCGAAGGAGGAGCACAAGCTCTCAACACTCCAACTCATGAAGTCGTGAGATGCGAGTAGCGTTAGTATTTAGCCTAGGAAGCGGGTGATCGGTGGTGGAAACTTGTCGCCTGGGAAGGAGTTAACCCATTGTTGACTTATCATGGCTCGGGGTTTCGCAGGTTGAAGAAGTTGCACCCTGATCACTAAGGCCGTGAAACACCAAGAGTTGTGGTCTCGTTCAACGAGCGGCAACGACACAGCTCGTGATAAGAGTACATTGGAGGAGACAAGTGGCGTGTGCACGTCACATTGGTAGAGTCCACATAACGATGACCTCTCACGTCTCGGGATTTCGCAAAGGAGGAGCACGAGGGCTCAACACCTCAACTAGCGAAGTTGTGAGTGGTGCTAGTGTTTGGCGTAGCCTACGGTTACATGTACCAGGCGCTAGTGAGGAGCGAGCCATGCCCATATCATATCTCGGGTATCAGTGTTTGGCGAAAGGGGAGTCGACAGTCTTGACTCCCAAATCGCGAGTTGTGAAAGGTGCTTGCGCTAAGGCCAGGTTGTGGTCATTTGGATGAGGATAAGGGAAGGGAGGGTCTGTGTTAGGCCCCATAGAAGTCTCGAGGATTCTGTCCCTCGAAGAAAAAGAACAAAAAAAAAAATCTAGATTGTCGTATTGGGTGTGTGACAATAGTTGTGTAGGGTGTTCAGCTAAAAAAAATAGCATTTTGTTGTTAAGATTACAGAAATTAATTAAATATCACACAACTACCTTGAGGTGCATACATAATGGACAATATTGATGTTCTTAGGGAATTATGAATTTGAAATAATCCCTAAGGTAAAATTATATAATGATAATGAAAGGGTGCCTCTCTGATGTGAAAGCCCTCCTCACTAATGATATTAATGGGTGGATTGTGAAACATGAATGATTATTAATGGTTACATTTAAGGCTCATTTTGATGACTCATATAATTTTAAGGTGTCAAGATAATAATTCAGTAACTAGAGCACTCACAATTGGTTAAGGATGATGAGTGGTAGATTAGGAAAAAGGTAAAAGGTTTAAACGGTTAAGTTTAACAATTTTCTACTTTTTATTTTATAGAACTTGAAACGAAAAGGAAATAGACCATGGGATACATTGAGTCTTAGAGGCCGAATAGAAAAAAACCTACAATAAAAAGTAAGAAAATTGTATTCTAATGAATAGTTATGTATTTGTATTACGATATCTAATCCTTTTGAGTGTCAACAATGATAGTTACATGTGATGGATAAATTTCTAGGGATTAACGAATCATTTATTCAAGTGGATTGAACATGACAAAAGAATTAAATAATGACGATCTAATGTCCAAGTCTTTACATTCTATTAGGTATAGCAGTCCTTGGAATTAGTTAAACTAGAGATGAAAATGACATTAGAACCTTGGATAATTATCAAAACATGTGCAAGACATAGTGTCCAAGTCTTTACATTCTATTAGGTATAGCAGTCCTTGGAATTAGTTAAACTAGATATGAAAGTGACATTAGAACCTTAGATAATTATCAAAACATGTGCAAGACATAACAAAGAGAGGGTGAATCAATAATAGATGCACTTATTAAATTCATGAGAGACAATTAAATTTAGAATGATATTGACGATTTAAGGCAGGCTAGTAATGCCATTAATAATTTATTGCTAATTTTTTCTACCCATATAATAAGATGATCCTAGAATTTTGTGGCTCTCGATAATTGGGGCTTACTTGAAACTTGTAATAGTATACCTTAATAAGGAAAATATAGAAAAACCTCTAGCAGTCAATTATTTTTTTTACTATACATACCCCATAGTAGTATCAATGTTCTTTTTATAAGATGAGAACCTATAATGAAAACATGATTGGTATCCTGATGATATCAAATAGTAGTCATAAAATTTCATGAAGGTATATCCTGATGACCTTTAGTAGATTCATCCTAAGATAACAAACTTAATTAGAGGAGACATGTATTATATGGCTATTTTAATTGTCTTTCTTACATTATATGTGATATATGGTAATCATTTATTATATGTTCCTGCTTTATAGTAACATGGATTTTAATGATTAATCATCATTGGAGTGTTTATAATGTTTTATTATATGCTATTTATTGAGTTGATTAATCATGATATGCATGTTCATGATTTTTATTTTTTACATATTCTATGTATTGAGATTATTATCATGTTCATCATGTTACACAGTCATATGAACACTTTTGTTATTTAACATGTGGTTATTATTTTATTTTATGATGATGTGATACTCCTTTTATGATGATATATATTGATATGGTGGGATGTTTTAATTACATGTAGTTCTTTGATAACTATATTTCATGATGAGATGTCCTTATGATGGTATGTATTAGAAAACATTTTCTTACTATTTTATATGTTGTGATGATAATGATGTGGATATGATGTTATATTCTCATGATAACATACAACAATTAGCATGTGTTTCTTCTATGCATAATGAGATGATGATGTTATGACTATCACTAATTCCTTGATTTCACGATGTGAGGTGGTGATTGAAAATAAATCCACACACAAGCTTGGAGGGTTGGATCATTCAAAGATCTCATGGGATCCCATAACCATGAAGGATAATATTTACAAGCTAGCATCTTATGAACTAGGTATAAGCCGAATCAATAAACCTATGTTAGTGGTTTGTTTACCTTACATGATTCTTAGTGTGACATAGTAATATCTTGAGTAAAGTAGAGTCCTCGATACTAGAGTTGTGATGTCAAAAGTATAGAAAGTTGGAGTTGTATTCATCAATGGAGTTGTGATATTGGACTTTCGAAGCTTGGGGATAATTTCTTCAATGGATTTGAGGAGGAATTTTAGGTCAACCTTTTGATATTCCTAGGGTATGTAAGTTAGTGTATCAGACTAGATAGGCCAATAATCTTTAAACCTAATTTTGAAAGTTAGGAAGATGGCTAGAGTTGTACTCGCACTTCCCTAGAGTTGTGATGTGAAATTTTGATGCTTACTGTAACCACCTATATGGGTCTTAAACTAGTTGAATCAAATGATGATTGTATTTAAAATATGGAAATAATGTAAAAAATACAAGCAACATCATCAATGTTAATATGTATATTTATATATACATAAAACAACATGCACAATATACCAAAGAAATGTATATAATTCATTAGTTTCCAACCATAAATAAGATGAGTATCAAACCAACTAATGATATACATCCTGATTATATACAAAACAAAATTACGAAAAAATGGGACATTACAAATTGTTGTCATTACATCACAATATATCTCTCTCTATATGTGTGTGTGTGTGTGTGTGTGTAATGATTACAATTTGTAATAGGTCCACTCGGTAAGTTAACATTTCAAGAGAGTGAACAATCATTCCTCCTAGATGCTCTACAACCTACAACTTGCAACCTTGGCACTAGTACCTTTTCCATGTTCCCTAAGATCGCGACCATCGCAGAAGGTGGTGTTTCCCCTTCCTATAGGAACGTGGTGGCTAGAAGCGGGCACACACCTTCTCATCTAAACTATGGACAATCGAAGTTGGGATCTAACCCAAACCCGATGAATCCTAAGGCCAATTATAAATCCTCAATCCCAATGGAGGAGGAACATCACGAAATTTCTCAGCCTACTCCACCATTGAATAATCAGCAGGACCAAAACCCAAACAGTTCTACCTGTATTCCTCAATCCAAATATATACCGCAACATGAGATCCAACTCCTAGAATGGGTGCAACATATAAAATATATGCAGGATCATGCCCTAATCTGTAAATTCAAGGGATTATGGCCCTAAAAAAAGGGCCTCCTCTAGTGGATAAATAATATATGGAATCCCAAAGGAAACGTGGATCTGAAGCTTTGACTGAAAGGAGTCTTTATGGTTATCTTCAACGTGACAGAAGACACACAAAGAGTGTTACAGAATGGCTCGTACTTCTTTAATTCAACAGGTCTATACGTTTGAATCTGGAAAGAGAACTTCAACCCTGAGAAAGAGGATTTTATGGAAACCTTGATCTAGATTCACTTGTAGTCTCTTCCACGAGAATGCCGACATCCTGAAATTTTAGAAGGAATTGGTAACACATTGGTTTCCTTTGTCATAATAGAAAACACAAACCTTCAATGAAGGTACACCTCATATGCAAGGATATGTGTATTCAAATGTTTCAAAGGAGCTACTAGCCTCAATAAGCCTCATATTCAGGGATGTTGAGTGGATTGAAAAAATATACTATGAATATATACCATTCAGATTCTCCAAGTGTCATGTACATGGACACTAGTTTAGGTATTTCCCTGAAAGAGAATTGGTGGGAAAAAATAAACCCCAAGAGGGAAAAGATTAAGAAGGATTAAAAAAAGTCCTAACGAAGAGAATGGCCCTGCGAAATAAAACTTCTCAACCCAATCCAAAGGGACCCAAAACCATTAATAGCTTTGAGAAAATTACGACTGTTGAGGAACAACATATTGAATAACAAATGGTGATGCAACATATTCAACTAGAACAGACCCAGACTCAATCCAAAGATCCATACTTCAAAGTCAAGAGAACCCCAGATGCAAATCTACATCAAGAAAGCAACACAATCAGATATCGGGATGATGAAATGAAGAATTCATAGGAAAACATAACAGATCACGAAGACAATGAAGAAGTGGAACTAGAAGGCTTCAACTTACAAAGCATAGAATCAAGCTATACATGAGAAGAAGTCCACTCAATCCCAGAAAATCAAATCCAACTCCTTAAATCAATGTTACTCAAATCGAAACATAAGGACAAACCAAGATCCACACATAAAGGTACGCATTCCAAAATTTCCTCTCTTGGAATAAATAAACAATTGTCAAAATAAATAACCAAATAAACTAAAGAGGATAATAGAAGAGGAATACCCTCGAATAAATAATTTTTGCAAGAACTAGGGGAACTCTTAATCAATTTGGGAAGAAATAGAAGTATGGAAAGAAACTTCTCGTCCCAACCTCCCCATTCTCAATGAAAGTTATCACTTGGAATATAAGAGGCCTCAATGTCCCAAGTAAATAGAGAGCCTTAAAAACCCTTATCTATGAAGAAAAATTGTCTATAATAATGGTTCAAGAAACTATGTTCTCGTAAGAAACCCTTGTTAATATAGTCACAAGATACTTGAAAGGTTTCCTCTCAGTGTCTTTGGATGCTATCGGAGCCTCATGTAGATTAGCTATACTTTAGAACCCCTCAATGATCCTCCTCAATCAGTTCTTCACCATCCATCATTCCCTTTCTGAAGTCTTCCAACTAGTGGGTTATGATCAGATATGAATGATTTCTAATGTTTACTACCCCCAACTCACTTAAGAAAAAATAGATTTCTTGAATTCTCTATGCACCCTTTCCCTGATAAATTCTCAAAACCCATGGATCTTTGGTGGATATTTCAGTATAATAGATTCTCTCTCAAAGAAAAAAGGAGTGATTAATCGCCTCGATCAATATTCTAAAATATTCAAGGACACCCTTCAAACCCTCAATCTAGTACACTAGGAAACCATGAATGGAGTTTTCACATGAAATAATCATAAGAGAGATCCCCATCGGATAACTTCTCATTTGGACCATTTTTTGGTCTTTGAATCTATGTTTCGCCTCAATTGTTTTTTAGAGACAACTATTTTTCCCTACCAAGGATCATATCACTGCATGCTGAGCTTAAATATAGACATCCAAGCAAGTCCAATGAATCAACCCTTCTATTTTGAATCCTTCTATCCTTCCAATCACTCTTTCCAGGAAAATTTTGAAAGTTGGCAGAACTAAACAACAATCAATTCAAGATGACTAATGTATTGCTTGCAGCAATGCCTATTTTTTTTTTTAAATATTCAAATAAGAAAATGGAATAAGGAATAATTTGGGAATATATTTTCTTCAAAAACAAAGCTGACAGAGAAAATGAAACAAATTCAACAATAAATGATCACTAAAGGCCACACATAAGACTTAATAAAGAAGGAGATAACATTAAAATCCCAAATATCAATATGGGAAGATCAAGAGGATTACTTATGGTGTCAAAAATCGAGAGTGAAATGGTTGAAAAAAGGGGGAAATAATACAAAGTTATTTCATTTCTCAATGCTACAAAAATACCACTCTAACATAATCACATCAATTAGAAACACTCAAGGGAACAAAAAAAATAATCACAGAGATATGGAGATAGAGTTAATCTGGTAGTATAGTAATCTGGTGAGATAACCCCAAGCTAATATGAAATAAACAATATATAAAACTACCAAAAATATTCCTAAGACGGTAACGAAAGAACAAAATGAGGCCCTGTTGAGAGAGATCTCGCTAGAGGAGGTGGAACAAGAAGTCATGGAAATTCCAAAAGGTAAATCTCTAGGCCCTGATTGTTTTACTACTAACTTACTTCATGCTTGTTGGTCTGTGATAAAACATGATTTTTGGGAAGTAGTGGACGATTCTAGAAAATTCCTCAAAGTTCTCCCATCCCTGAACTCCACTTTCCTAGCATTGATCCCTAAAGAAGAGAAGGTGGAGGATCCCAATAAGTTTAGACCTATATCCCTATGCAATGTAGTCTAAAAAATCATTTCCAAAGTAATATCAAACCATATTAAGTCCCTCCTCCCCCTCTTAATCTCCCAGGAACAAATGAGCTTTGTGGAAGGCAGACAAATCCTAGACAATATAATCTTATCCCAAGAACATATCCATTCTCTAAAATATTCCTGAAATCCTAGATTACTAATTAAATTGGACCTATATAAATCCCATGAAAAAACTATCTATGACTATATCTTAAGAATCCTTTTGGATTTTGGTTTCTCCCCTTCCTAGATTAAATGGATAATGTCTCAAATCTCTTTATCCTTCTTCTCAATCTTTCTCAATGGCTAGTCTCCCTCAACCTTTACCCCTTCCTTAGGTATCCACCAAGGTTATCCTTTTTCTCCTTTCCTCTTTATAATCATGGCACAAGGGCCACGCAGATCGATCAAAGAAGATGCAACACAAGGGAAGTGGAAAGGTATCAATATCCATGGGGGAGAAGAACTAACAACTCACCAACAATTTGTGTATGACACAATGCTAATGGCATATCCAACCATAAGAGATATTGTGCAAATAAAACAAGTGCTAAAGGATTTTTCACAAGCTTTGGGAATGTTAATCAACAAAGGGAAACCATATATGTTCTTCTTCAACACCCCCCCTACAGTGAAAACCTTCTTGGAAGACACTTTAGGATTCTCTTGCATCTCCCTTCCAACCAAGTATATAACATTTCCTCTGGTCGAAAACTCCCTAAAGAAAGCTACTCGAGATGACTTATTTTCCTCTCTCAACAAAAAACTAGATAACAAGGCCTTCAGATCCTTGAATCTAGCGGGTCATCTAATCCTAGTGAAATCAGTGCTCTAGACTATCCCCTGACGGCCCCAATTTGTTTTCTGAAAGGGATTAGAAATATTCAAAGATCCTTTCTTTGGGGAGGCTCAAAGGAAACAAATAAATGGGATTTGGTCTCCTGGAATATGATATGCAATCCAAAGTAGGTGGGAGGTCTGGGTCTCCGAGATCTTGAAGTTCTAGGTACAATCCCTGGAAAAAAAACTATGGTGGCGTTGGATAAAAAACAAAAACTTCCAATGGGCCCTCCTATGGAAGGGAAAATATGTAAAGGAAGAAAAATAAGGCAAGCTAGTTAGAATGCAGATGGCTCTGTAGGTCTCATCTATCTAGAATATGGCTTGGCAAAGCTAGAACCTAATCTAGCAACACTATTTTTAGGAAATACGAAATGGAAGGGATGCCCTCTTCCGAGAAGATGCATGTCAATAGAGACCGAAATGGGATGCTCAAGAAAAAATCATACGTATAAAAGATGCTATGTCAAGCCATGGAAAAACCAGAGTGACTCATTACTAGACCAAGGAAGGAGAGAACAACAAATGGCACATGTCGATCACTAAGGAAGATTGGTTGGGTATACCCGATCAAGAGACGAAGGAGGATTTTTTGAAGAACTTAACAGAAAGGAAAATCCTAGTGAGAAATGAGGCAAATAAACTATGTTGGGGATGGTCAACAAAGGGATCCTTCTCAGTCAAACATGATTATTCACTAGTAGGAGAATATCAAAATCTCCCCAAGTAGAAAATCTGGCAACACATTTGGCAAGAAAAGCTTAGGCCTAAAGTCAATATCTTTTTATGGATTCTAACCTAGAACAAGACTCTCACTTGGAACAACCTCTGCAAGTAAGGCTTCATCGACCTTTCACACTGTATATTATGTCAAACCCGTGAAGAAACAAATGAGCATATTTTTAACTCTTTCCCTTTTGTGGAAACCATATGGAAACAAGGTGAGGCCCTTTTTAGGAGAATATGACACAACCATAATTCAATTTGTTTCTCCTTTGAAGAATGGCCTATGGCCATAACCAAGAACCCAAAATTGTCAATCGACTTTGGTAGTTGTTGCCAGGGTTCTTAGTTTTGGAAACCCTGAAAGAAAAAAATAGACACATCTTTAGAAATGAGTCAAAGCCCCCAGAAATGACTTGGGCCTCAATAATCAAATCCCTGCAGGAAACAATTCTCAGTCAACATTGGACATATGAAGACAGGAAAACGAATAAATATGAAAGTATCATCCTGAGAGAGATAACAATATTGACTACCTATGCATTGATTGAGCAGACCCAAGAATATCCAAAGGTCTCGGCTCCCTCGGAATGGTCTCCCCCGCTTGAAGCATTCATCAAAATCAACTTTGATGGGGTGTCAAAACGAAATCCAAGTGTGGCTGGTTTGGGAGGGGTTTTTGGAAATGAGTAAGGGAAGATCCTAAAAACCTATGCAGGAAAACTAGGATTCAACAACAATAATTTCGCGGAGCTCCTAGCCTTAGAAGAAAGACTTGGCATTGCAAAAGAGAATGAGTATAACCAAGTCATCTTAGAGGGGGATTCCATCCTGATCATAGATATGATAAAAAGAATCCAAAGGGGTACCCGATTTTCAAAAATAGTTTTCAGCTGGCATCTAGAAGCATAGTTTGATAGCGTAATGAAATTAATGAGCAACATACTAGTCATCATCCCTACTCATGTGAAGAGGTCTGCGATCAAGATAAAGTATTGTCTAGAAAATGGAGGGATAAAACTCCAAAGCGACAGATTGGAGGAGGCATGGGGCCTTACACTCACTAACAAGCTAGAAACCACCTTTCAAGTCTTGGCAAGTAATGGATGGACTCACCAGTATGGGGTGTCAAGGACTAGAGAAGATGATGTTTCAGGCCTAGGGCCTGAAAGGATGGGGGAAGAGGGTGGAATTAATGCCCACACAAGTTGGTAATCCCACCATAAGAGTGAGAACATCGTAGCAACAGAATCGAGAGAATGAAAAAGGTATTTTTACCTGGGATTTAATAAATAATGAATATTCGCGATGACCAGTTGGTTTACAGAGGGAGAGAACTTAATGACTAAGGCTAGTACTTTCTTCGGCTATCACCAAATATTTGACACATCAGAGAACGAAATAAATGAGTAAATGAGGAGATCGTTGCCCGAGATCCCACATGCCAGAACCCAAAGGACATCACATGGAAACAAAGATCTATGGCACGCGTTGGAGGTGAGCCAACGCCTTGGCCATAACACAGAGTTAAATGATAATTAATTTGACGTTAGGGAAGGTCCCCATTACTAAGTGCTTGATGGTAAGAGGAACAAAAAGACGATCTTGACAACGTATGCAAGAAGGGAAAGCTTCAACTCCCTATAGACCAAGCTAAAAGAAGTGGAAACTTAGAGTGATAATAAAAAGGAAGGGACACGAAATATTAGAAGATAATCAAATTGTATTGCCACATTAAGAACCTCCTAGGTTAAATGCTTTAGACAAGGGAGAAGGCCCAGAACACAATGCAACTCCAGCTAGATGTTCTTTACCTAATGATGAAGGAAGTTCTAGCTTGTCTGGCTCAGTCAAGTACAATGGTGACTCCCTCAACTCCACGTAGGACTGCAAATTCAGCTCCAAACCAAAATCAAGACTCGTCGGTCATGCGCCCAGGTCCCTGATATTTGTCTTAGATTGTTTTAGAATTTTGTAAATGAATTACCAAGAAGTGGACCAAGAGTCAATAGCCAGCGAAATATAAACAATTTTTTTTGTTTTTCTAGTTCTCATAACTTTATTTAAAAACACCTTATATACAACTAAATCTAACAAACTTTACCTCTACTATTGATCTCGTTTAATAGAGGTAAATGGTTTAGTAGATGTAGATAAAGTTTATAATTTTTTGTTTATGGGTAATTAGAATTTTAATAATGCGACCTTCCCCCCAAAAAATTAGAATTTGTAATGTCCCATACATATACATACATTGTGGTGACTGACAATTATTATCAAATATATCTAATATTGCATTATATGGTTTCCTTGTGAGTTTTATTGTGTCCCTCCAATAAGGGGATTCTTGTTTATTTATATTCATTCATTAAATATCATATTATTCTGTAGAAGCCTCAAGGAACGAGATAATCTTGGATCCTTTAACTCATTATTCGATTAAATGGTTGACATTGCGTGTTAAAAATATGGGATTATAATTAATGGATGCACAACAAGAAATGAAATGAATTTAAAAGACGTGAGTGATTCATATAAATTTGTTTTTTCTTTTTTCTTTTTTTTCACGAGAAAGTTTCTCTTTTATATTCAACAGTATATAAAGTGTTTACATAACAACATTACAATCCATCCAGGAAACTCAGTAAGATTTGACCACAAGACCTCTTTCCATCTAGAGATTCTTTATAACTTTATGAAAAAAGTAAAAAATATATGAAAAAGGTAAAAAATATAAAATTCTTTATAAATTTATATTTTTTTATTTTTCATATTCAAACTTCTTTGATAATATTTTTACATATGCAATATAAAACATCGATGGAATATTGTAGTTTTATTATTCTAACATACGGATTTAATGTTTATTGTTCAAGGGGCTCTTAAAAAAAAGGAATCGCTTCTTTATTTATTTCATACCCTTAATTAACATGGTATTTTCTTATTTTCTAATAATACCAAGAAACACGTATGACCTCGTATTTATGATATTTACCTTGCTTTTGTGTATTTAAATTGAGGGATAACCATCATTACTATAAACATTATTATCTCGATGATATATAAACAATATTAGCTTAAATTTTATTTTATTAATTAATTATTTTATCTATTAAATTTTGTATATCTTTTTTTTTTTTAAATCCTAAATCCTTATTTTTAATTATCATATTACTTTAATGTCTCAAAATTGTATCCTAAAATGTAAATTGTGTTATCCAAATACAAGTTAAATTTTAATAATATATATTTTTAATTCTAATAATATATTTATCTCTTTATCTTATAAAACATTCATATGTATAGTTTTATTAAAAAAAAACATTTTTATTATAAACATATTTATTAAATAAATGATTCATGATAATGATTTATCAAACCTTTAAAAAATAATAAATTATTTAATTTATTTAAAAAGATTAAAAAAAATAATATTATAACAAATATTATGAAATCATAATTTCATGATGATTAAGATCAACTAAAAGTAAATTTGTTATACATATAATCAATAGGATGAAGACAATGATCATGTACATTCATTAATACCAACTTCTATTTAAAATTGGCTTCCTTTTTATAAATATTTGAATGTTAAAAATAATTAAAAAAAAAATTTAATAACACTTCTTTTTGCTGAGAAAATTTGTGTGTATAGGATTCTCAGTGCACAAGTTGATTCACATACCACAAGTCAGTATTAGTAGAAACTTGTCACTTGAAAACGGCCGAAATGTCCTAAAATACTCCCCTATGGAAATCCAACGTCAGGAAAACGCAACACCAGAGTTGTAGAACGATATACATGGAAGATATTTTCGATAAAATTTAACTAGCACAGCCGCTAACTGGCGGCTGGAGAACGCCGAAACACGGTTGATAAAAAAAACTAAGTAAAAACTTTAGGTTAAAAAAACTCAGTAAAAACGTTAGGTTAAAAAAACTCATTAAAAATGTCACGCCCTTGTATGAAGAAATTGGACAGTTGAAGAATTCCAAAAGCTAATCATTTAAACGTGGCAATCATATGATGTTACAGTAATTTCTTAATATGATTAGGTAAATGTTAAAAAGTAATCAGGTTAACGGATGCATTTATAAATGCAAAGAAGTTATCAACAATAAATCTGACTCGTTGATTTTGGAGGACAACTAAGAATATGCCAGCATCTTCAATACATAACCATCAGATTAGAATTTAAAATTAAAAGATCATTAATTGTGCCCATCTCCAATAAGTATACGCCTTTCCACGTAATAACACTTTAAATGTTTATTGTCATTTGTGCATTCACGTTGCGACTAGACGCTGCGTCTCGGTCGATGCAGTCATTATCTCTACTACACTTGTCAGATATGGGTCGGGTCCATGCACGGAGTTCTGGCAATCGCGGAAGT
>SNQJ01S0027190.1:170524-186015 GCA_010110895.2 Picea sitchensis
TCTAGTTTGTGTCTAATGTCACATGAACTTATCATTTATTGATAGATCCATTTTCAAGCTAATATCAATAGAGTAGGAAGTGGTCGTATTTTGTTTTGTCCACAGAACTCAGCGAGGAGCAAAGGATTGGAGCGCAACTCGGAGTGTGCAGGGACAAACGTCGATAAAAGGTACTTCTGTCATTCTTCCTTCTCATGTGTTAGTGGGATTTGAAAGGAAGTCAGTGTCCATCTTAAGCATTTTCTATCTAGAGTTAGGGTCAAGCTCTTAGAGGCAATCTACCTGTCCGCAGGGAGATTTTCCTACAACACTCCTAATTATTATCCATCATTTAACACCTTTCCCATGTGTTTCAGAAATCAAAAATCGTGATCTGGGTAGAAATATGACGTTTCTAGACTCTTTTGTGCTTTCAACAGCTCTTTTGCCCCTTTAGCTTGTGAAAAGGAAATCTTTCAATAGCTAACTAGTGGATTTCAAAACGAATAAGTTGGTTAAAACCCATATTTTTTAATGAAAATTGTCTTGGAAAAAATCAAATTTATCAACCGTGGAGAGTTCGTTTTACATGCTTGAATAGTTGATTGACAACCAGACATCCTAAGATTTCAAATGGTTCTCTCAAATCTACATTTAGAGATCGGGAAGGCAGTCAAAAGTTCCCTGCAAGATTAGGCATCATTTTTCAAACAAATTTCAGAATGAATTATTTGATCGCTAACATCTAGCTCCAACTGGGATGGAGACCTCCCTATGAGGATTCCACGAACCTAGAAGACCTTGTGCCTTTAGTATTGGGCATGGAGTCATTCGGCCTTTACAATTTATCATCTGGCTATTCTCCAAAGCTTCTTGTTATCTTTCACAATATTCTTTTTCTGTTTCTTTTCCTTGACTCTCTTCAATGCCAGTTTCTTTAAATTTTCATCAGTTTTAGTGAAATTCTTTGACAAAATTTCATATCTTTCCTTTATGACTCTCTCTAGAACCTCCTATTGCTTGATTTTCCTTTTCAATTTATTAGTAAGCTTGCGGTCATCTGGCTTTCTCTTGCTGGATGTTTCTCCTTCTTCAAAGGTGGTAAAGATTTCAAAGTTTTGTTCAGGTTCCATGGAGTATTCTTGATTATCATTAGCTGGTATCTCCTCCTACTGTGATTCTGAATCTGAATCTGAATAAGGAAAATTTAAAATGTTTGCCTTCTTTACTACAGGTTATTCTATAGCTGTCTCAAAATCAAGTTTCTTTTTAGCTCTCTTTTCCTTTGAACTAGGGCCTGCCTCTTCTCCTGGTGGTATAGGTGAGAGAGATCTCCCTTTTCTTGAGCCGTTGTGAGGAGTAGGCCATTTCTTACCCCTTTTCTTCTTTTCACTTCCAGGCTGAGGTGGATTTTCAAATCCTTCCCAAAAAACAAAATGTTGCCAGGTTCTGTCTCTTTGTCTTAATTTCTCCAAAATAATCATTTTAATCAAACCATAATGACAAAGGGTATTTTTGATGTTGAAAGACTTGGCTCTAATTTTTTTGCATACCTTTGTTAACCTTCTATGAAGAAATAAGGGTAGATTCAAATCAAATTTCCCTGTGAAGTGGTCTAGAAGTCTAAAATGATATAACATCAACTTATCATACATGCCCTCTGAGGTTACATACATTTGAATGGATTTGAACATAACTTTCCATCCATCTTCCAGTTAGGAAACAAGAATACTCTTCTTCCAGATTATACTTTGGAATTATGTTTTCAAATATGATCTAAAATCTAGGTTCTTGGTTACTATCGTTTTAGACCAACTCTGACGTGTTCTGGGTAAGCTAGTAGCTGAAGAAATGGCATCTTCATCAACTATCGGTTCCAAAGAGCCTACTGTAGATTTCTTTCCATCATATGATTTTGCAAAAATATCTGTTATCGCCTGGTGATAACCCTCCTACAATCTTTCAACATAGGTTATACACCATACGTTTGAGAAAAACTGATAAACTTATGGGTGTGACTGCTAGTAATTTATGTTGTCTTAATTATTTCCGCAGAGGTGGTCCTCCTCTCTTCCTTGCCATCTGCAAATAATTACCAGTTTATCTGCACACGGTTGGCATAATAACCTTTGCCAAAATGAGGAAAATGCCAGTGCTGGTGAAAATGATCTTGAATATGTTGATGTAATAATGATCAGATCATTCACCACTCTTAAAACTGTCCTCCGTTTGCCACATTGAATATATGACCAAATCCATCATCATATTCCACTAAGACATGGTGAAAATGTGTAACTATTCTTGTGCCTCTATTTAAATTACCATCATGATTATATGACATGTGTACAACATGTCTCTTCTGGTTTTTAAGGAACTGGAGAAAAAATGAGTATCAACACTTTCACCATCTCACTTGCTGCTGAGAGTGCCATTTAGTCGTTGAATCTTTGAACTTTCACCGGCTAACTTCAACTTCAAAATAGATGTTAGCTGTTGAAAATATTTTCTTCGAATTTTTTCAACAAACCTTTGACAATCAATTTATTATTGAGAAATAACAATAGGAAATAATAAATTATAACCTATACTTCGACATTTGAATTTCTAAAATTTTTATGGAACTCTATTTATGACCATGCTATCACTAAAACTAAAACAAACTGGTTTTTTCACCTAATCCTCTGCTAAATTGAAAACTGTCTGTAGTTTGTTGTAGCCTTCTTATTCAAGAAAACTGAAAGCAATCTATTTTCTTATACGAAGAGCTTATTCACCTGCCTACTACTAATCTTAACTAGTAAAAACATGCTTATCATGTGACATCATACTTCCAATGAAGCCATGATAAATGGAACTATTTACAAAATCTCTTTGCATGCAGATAAATTTCAGAGAACACTTCATGTTGTGCAACAAAATTTCAACTTGGAGAGCATACTTAAAATCATCATTTGCTTTGATTCCAAAAATTACAGAACTGAAGACTTCTGAAAAACATAACTCCATATAAAGAGCTAGTGGATCATAGAAATAAACCAACTCTGTTTGCTTCTTAAGCCTTTCTTCTCCTTCTGATATATGGATCTACTCATAAGCAGGTTTCTGCAATTCTAAAAATAACAGTGAGTTGATTTGATTGCTAATCCCTTCTTGTTTGATATCTAATTCATAAATGATGTTAGTATTTTGTTCTTGAGATGCTTTCTGCCCATTGTCTTCCTCCTGCTTGTTGCAATCTCCCTCTGTCTGCAAATCAAAAAGCTAAGGGTTGTCTTTAGAATCTGTTGCAGATCTGAAACTGTCACCTAGTAATGTATCGATCTGATAATCATCTTTAGGGTTTTCAAAGGGAACAATCTCATCTTCATGACAAACATCTTTAATAGATGCATTTAATATAATGTTCAAAGCATCACTATGCTTATCATAGTGTGGATTTCCAATCTCTCGATCATAAATAAAAATATCCTCTATAGCAGCATACTCTTCATAGCTATCATTAACCACATTGTGCATACATTTTTTATCATCTCTGTGTTGAACAGTAGAACTAAATGAAATTCCAGAAATAACCAAATCTTCAGAAACCTCAACAAATTCCTCCCCATCATTATATTTATCAAATATAGGAATATCAGGAAACATTTCTAATGACAGAGATGAAAATCGTGGCATAGAGTTATCAACAATAGGATTCTGAGAAAGATTTTGAAAAATATCACCTTGTTCCTCATCATAACTGCAGCTTCCCTTGATACACAAATTTGAAAACTGTGAACTACCTTTACTGATTTCAATGGATGTATGACCAATAGAAAAATGATTCTCATGATTCTTAACTAAAGAAATTAATTCTTCAGATTGATGAAAATCAGAGATAATGTTAATGGGAGAATCTTCAGCTCCATTATTATCCATTTCTAGTTCATTTTGATGGGAAAGCACATCATCATGAAGATCATTTGGGAGTTGTTGCAGGATATGAGGGAGAAGTTATTCTCTATTTGCATTTTCAACTTTATTATCCAATCCATATTCTTCACAGCAATTACCAAATAAAATCTGATCTGAAAAGAACCTTTTGCAATGCTCATTGAATACTCTATGAAATTTTTTCAAAGATGAAATGCTTGAAGGAAGTAAAGAAAAATACCACTTACGTGCATCACCCTCCAATGAATGCATGAACATTTTCATACGAACATTTTCATGCTTCACATCTAGTAGATCCATGCACTCATGAAACTTTTTGAGGTGCTTTGCAGGATTATCTTATTTCTCCTCTTTTAGGACAGGTAAAAAATATCCCCATTTTGACATATTAGGTATTGGATGTGGGAAACCAAAAACTGAAGAGAAGTCTAGAGGTGCAAACCTACGAGCCAAAAGAGCAACAAATGCTTTTGACATCGGAATATTGTGGAGCCGCCACTGAATCTGTCTTTCATGGAGTCGCCAGATAGATGATTACAACCAAGAGAATGTCTAATCTTTTTCTATCATCAAAGTTCATCTCTGTTTCGACTCCTAGGAAAGCTGAGCTCCAGTCTCCTCTCCCCGACAACGACACCAATTTGTTATCACTCCAAGAAACTCTTTGTGGTTGTGGGTCAAATATGCTTGGTAACTTAAAGTAAACTTGTTTTTGTGTTTATGCATGTGTGGATCAATGGGATAACTCAATTACAGTATGGCATTGAGACAGTAAAAATGAAAATCAAATAAACCAGTGCTCACAAGGATTAATGATCAGATGATAGCTTTCAGTGGGTGAGAAAACAATGTTTATAAACCGAATGCAAAGTGTAGGGTTTAATAAACAATGATAAGCAACTTAATATCACGCTAGGAGCTAACCAATGAGATAACAATCATTTTTTAGCTAAAACAACTTAAATAAAAGTACAGAAGGAAAACGAGAATCTGACATCAATAGAGAGAGAAGACTGTGATTTGTATTATCATAGTAAAAGTCTGTTAACAACATAATATAGTCCTCTATCCAGAATCGAACCCCTTGGTTCATCAACAGTTTGTGGCTTTATAGCCTTTACATCAAGATTTCAGATCCTATTTTAATGGATCTGAAATACCTAAAATAGACATAATATTTAACCAAATAGATCTAATCTGATCATTACAAGTCAAAATTGACAGCTGAAGCATTATTTGGCAATTTGCTGATGAAAATCACACATTCAGAAATTTGTCTTTGATGTATGGGTGCTTTCTGTCAAGAGAAATCATGTCATTTGGTGTTATTTCCTTACCATATGTCTTCAAAACTTGATGAGAAAGATATTCTAGCTTCTCCTAATTATTATCCATCATTTAACACCTTTCCCACGTGTTCAGGAAATAAAAAATCGTGATCTGGGTAGAAAGATGACATTTCTGAACTCGTCAGTGCTTTCACCAGCTCTTTTGCCCCTTTAGTTGGTGAAAAGAAAAGATTTCAACAACTAACTAGTGGATTTCAAAACCAATAAGCTGGTGAAAACCTAGATTTTTTAATGAAAACTGCCTGGGGAAAAATCAAAATTCTCAGCCGTGGAGAGTCCTTTTTACACGCTTGAATAATCGATTGACAACTACACATCCTAAGCTTTCCAATGGTTCTTTCAAATCTGCATTTAAATCTTGGGAAGACAATCAAAAGTCCCCCGCAAAATTATGCATCATTTTTCAAACAAATTTCAGAATGAATTATTTGATCGCTAACATATACCATTCTTTATGATGAGTTTAATTTTTGTTAAATAATTTATGTAAATTTATGATGACACCTTTTAAATATACCATTCTTTATAATGAATTTAATTTTTTTTAAATGATTTATGTAAATCTATGATGGTTATAAATTAATGAGCTTTATTAGTCCCTACCTTAAGGCAGCAGGGACTATTGTAAACTGATTTTCTTCTTTTTATTATTCTTTTATTACTCTCTCATGCAAATCAAGGTATTTAATCTAAAGTTTTAGGTTTGTATTCTATTTAGCATTTTTTTTTAACCTCTTAAATACTTACAACACATTCGTTTAACCAATAAAAAAAAATTGAAGTTTTATTTAGCCTCATATCGATGTTGTTTCATTTCAAACTTAGAAAATGAATGATATATTTACATTGTATTACAGTGATGTAGATTAATGCTAACCTTGAGGTTAGCATTAATTCAAGGCATTAAATGTTTACGTGATTAACCATATCTACAGAAAAACCATTTTCCTTTCCCTTTGTTAGGTGCCCTTTGTTACGTGTCCAATATCAGGTTGGAACCCATGCAAAGTTCGTGTCGAGTAGCCAAGGTTGAGTTCCATGAAAATTGTGGATATTAATAATCCTCACCTTTCTTGGTTACCTGCTCAACCATATTCTGCTAGAATCATATCCCTTGGCAACTCTGAATTCTCAATGTGGCTCTGGCTTTCCCTTTTCCATTGTCGGCTCTGATGGTGCTAGCAGTTGTCTTGCTCTCTGATGGTGCTAGAAGTTGTCTTGCTTGAAGCTGTCTTTGACGTTCTTGCCCGAAGTTGTCTTTCACATACTTGCTCGAAGTTAAATCCTCAAGCTTTCAGAGTAGGTGACAACTATGTTAGAATTAAAATAAAGGAAAGTTAAATGTAAATTTCTGTGTAACATTGAAATCAGATCTGAATTTTATTTCTCTTAAAACTCTGCAAAATTTTATTTCTCTTAAAAATCTGCAATTTCATTGTGCAACAAAAAGTCTACTGTTATAGAGATGTCATAATGTTATAGAGATGGCATAAACATTAACCTTAAACTACTATATTGGGTTTCATGAATGAAAAAAAATTCACATAAATATTTTTTGGTAACATACGTAACAGGTAAATTGTAAATATAATTTTTTAAATTATTTGTATTATCCTTTAATTTCTACAGGTTCTCTAAATAAAAATCTATTCTACAAAATCATAACTAAGAATTAAATACAGTTAAGCACACCAAATTTAAATGTATTATATCATATCCTCTTACCCGCAATCTTTACCTTCACAACCCAAAGTCCTTATAAAACCCGAATTTAGATAACTCTGTGTTGAGGTTGTATTAACAAGATAAATCTGATAATTTTTATTATGAGTAATTTTTATTATGGGTCCATGGGTACCGAATGGGGTTGGAAGCGTGCTGGGAACAATGCAGCTGATTATGTACGTTGTTTACAAACACTGGCATTAAAAATCATAATCCAAATATACCTTATCTACTTTCAAGAAAAGAAGACAGGGAGGAATGCATACTATTAGAGTCCCTTCGCATCTATATCTATTGTATCTATTGTGCTTAGAAATTAGAGACTTCTTGCTTTTGTTTTACACTCTCTGCCAATCCTGGAAGGCAGGGACTTGCTGCCTTTTGCAGCTCCCCTTGTTTAATGGCTTGTTTTCAACGTAGAAACATTTTGTCACAGAAGACGGTTTTTTTATATGCTTAGAGAACCTATCCCTAGAAGTCATCCAAATTTTTTTATGATGGGTTTTTAAATTATTTGTTTACATCTATATATGTTGTTGATTACTTTATATATTTCTTAACTTTTTTTAAATAAATCATTTTTTATTATCTTATATATATATATATAAAATAATTGAAAATAAAAAGTATATAACTTTTTAAGTTATATTTTTTTATATATATTTTTTATTAGTTTATATATTTATTAAATTTTTTTAAATAAAGCATTTTTTATTATCTCATATATATAAACTAATTGAAAATAAAAAGTGTATAACTTTTTAAGTTATATTTTTTTAGAAGGTATTTTTTTTAAGATTACAATGAAAGGTTTATTACAAACTAAATAGAATAGACTTTATTTTAGTTTTTAAATAATTATTACAACAATTCATTTAATTGAAATTTAGTTTATCCAAGTTTAAGAGAAAGAAACATTAATTGTTGCTAATTCTTATAATGTTTCTGTGAGACATCATAGAATGATTAAATGTGGTTGGCCATTTTGTTTGCATGTTTTTTTCAAAATGTAAACTAAGACATGACTACTAATATATTATTTACATGGCTACTAATCTATGACTTGGTTATGGTTTTCCATCATCATCCTTTATGAAGTAATATATGAATTAAATGTTTACATGTTTCTTCACATAATTTATGTAAATATTCATATAATTTCATTTTTTTCATAGTTATTAATACTTTTAAAAGAGTAGACAAGTAAGGTTTAATTATAGAATTAAAAAAAAAATTCATGTATAATGACAATTGAATAATTGAAAGTACATGATTTGGTTTCAATTAGTGTTTCGTGAAAAAATGGAAAAGAAGTACATGATTTGGTTTCAACTAGTGTTTCGTGAGAAAATAGAAAATAGGTCATTCACATTAGTTTATTCAGTTTCCATTATAACATTTGTATTCTTATATTCAAGCCTAGTGAATTTATGTAAATATTCATATAATTTCATTTTTTCATAGCGATTAATACTTTTAAAAGAGTAGACAAATAAGGTTTAATTATAGAATTAAAAAAAAATCCATGTACATTGACCATCGAATAATTGAAAGTACATGATTTGGTTTCAATTAGTGGTTCATGAGAAAATGGAAAAGAGGTCAACGCTCCATTCACATTAGTTTATTCAGTTTCCATTATAACATTTGTATTCTTATATTCAGGCCTAGTGAAATATTTTATGCAATTGACTTTGACCCAATAAACTATGATAAATTTTTAAATAAATTTTGATGCAACATAAATTACCTTTGATGCAATCGAAAAAAAACTACCAATGATCTAATAAACTATGATAAAGTTTTAAATTACTTTTGATCCAACATAAAAACCCTTTCATGCAATCCAACATAATTCTATGTCGCAAGGTCACGAAAATTTCTCGATGTCACAATATGATAAAATTATGCCAAAGTCACAATCTGGCATACAAAAGACACCAACAAAATGCGACATACAAAACCCTACATTACAATGCGATGTAAAAACCCTCCATTGTAACGTCGCAATGTAATGGACATATTAATGTTGCAATCTCATGGACATAGTAACATTGGAATGTGATGATTTTAATTAGATATGGAAATTCCATGAGAATATCCCTATCATTGCATTTTACAAACATATCCTCACATCACAATGATAAACATATCCTAACATCACAGTGTGACAAAAATTTCCAAACGTCACAATGTGACAAACATAACCCCTTGTCACAATGTGATATACAGACCCCAATGTCGCAATGTGACAAAAATTTCCAAAAGTCACAATTTGACGAACATAACCCATTATCACAATGTAAAGTATAAAACTCAATGTCGCAATATCACAAAAATATCCCTACATTGTGATGAGATGAACATTTCTCGACGTTGCATTGTGGCGAACATAACCCACATCGCAATGTGACGTTCATGTTTATACCTCATTATGTTAAAAAACTCTTTCCTTTGTCACATTGCGATGAACTTTGTAACATTTCAATGTTACACACCTAGACTTGTCATCACTATGTGACAAACCATAACACTACGATGTGATATATGCGCATATCTTGACATCATGATGTGACAAAATTTTCCAAACATCACAACGTGACTAACATAGCCCCTTGTCACAATGTGATGCACATAACCACACATCACTATGTGACAAATATTTTCAACTGTCACAATGTGACGAACATAACCCCTTGTCACAATGTTATGTACAAAACCAAATATCGCAATGTGACAAACATAGTCCTACATTGCAATGAGATGAATATTTCCCAATGTTGCAATGTGACAAACATAACACACATAACATATGGTGTTCATGTTGATACCTCATTATGTTACAAAATTCTTTCCTTTGTCACATTGCAACGAACTTTGTGATGTCACATTGTTATGCACATATACCCATCATCACAATGTGATGGACCATAGAAACACGGTGTGATATATGCACATATCCTAACATCACAATGTGAAAAACATTTCCAAGTATCGCAATGTGACAAATATAACCCCTTGTTGCAATGTGATGTACATACACCATTGTCACAATGTAGCAAACATTTCCAAACATTGCAATGTGATGTATAGAACCCAATGTCGCGATGTGATGTGTAGAACCCAATGTCACAATGTGACAAACATAGTCCTACATTGCAATGAGATGAACATTTCCATGCATTGCAATGTGACGAACATAACCCACATCACAATATGACTTTCACGCTGATGCCTCATTATGTTACAAAACTCTTTCCTTTATCAGTTTGCGATGAACTTTATAATAATGCAATGTTATGCACATAGACCCATCATCACAATGTGGAAAACCATAGCACCATGGTGTGACATATGTGCATATCCTAACGTCACAACGTGACAAACATTTCCATACATTGTAATGTGACAAACATTTGCAAATGTCATAACATGATGGACATAAACCCTTGTCTTAATGTGATGTACATAACCCAATGTCACAATGTGATAAACATAGTCCTACATTGCAATGAGATAAACATTTTCCAACGTTGCAATGTGACAAACATAGCCCAAATTGCAATGTGACGTTCATGTTGATACCTCATTATGTTACAAACATAACTCATGCTGATGCAAACCAACATAACTCTAGGTCACAATGTGAAATTCAAGCTAATTCAATCCAACATAATGTGACTTTCATGTTGATGCAACCCAACACAATATGATTTTCATCCTAATGCAATCCAACATAAATCTACCTCACACTATCATGAACATATATCAATGTCAAAATATTAAGAACATATGCCAATGTCACAATCTGGCGTACAAAATCCACCAACAAAACCCACGTACAAATTCTCCATTGCAATGCGATGTACAAAACCCTACATTGTAGCTTCGCAATGTCATGGAAATGGTAACATTGCAATCTGGTGATATAATAATGTTGTTATGAACCAAAACGTTGAAAATCTCATAAATTACAGAAGTACACACCATGTACAAAATGTCAACGAGGAGAACAACTCCAATATAGATAAGTTAAACAATAACTCCTTAAAAAATAGGGGAACACCCTCCAAATAGCCTAATATCATTCATACTTCACAATTCACATCTCAATAATGAATACATGATCTCTTATATATAGTTATTCACACTTGCACATGACGCCCCTTTATCACTAGGCCGAACCTATTACATATGTATTTACACATTACATGTACATTTAGGCCCATATATGCCCCCCCTTGGGGTCATATTGTATACATTTAGCCACATATATGCCCCCCTACAGTCATAACATATCACCCTCCTTCAAAACGATTTGTCTTGCATTTAAAGGCTTCACATGTGATGAAACCAAGTAATATGATTTCTTTAGGTTCCTTCTTTCTTCATTCCATTGTTGATGATCTATCCATCCAAGATCAATTATTTTTGGTCTTAATCCTTGGTATCTAGTTTTTCAATAATTTGATTTCCTTTGATTCCATGTATTTTTGTTGAAGCTTCTCCAAGTTGTAGTCGTTGTTGGTCTCTGATAATAGCTTGTTGAAGAGTAGTTTGGTAATCCCTTGTTCCATGAATATTGACAAGTATTCCATATTCTTCCTTCATAATGTTGATATCGTCCTTCTTCTCTTCCTTGAAATGTTTCTTGGTAATGAGGGTGTCGATACATTTTCACATTTGATGGTCTTTTCTCACTCTGCACATGCATTTCATCTATCTTCTTTTCAGCGACAATGGAATCCTCTATAATATTTTCTTGGTCTTTGATTACTCTAGACTTCAAGATAATACCATCATATTTGGCATGTACGAAAGTAGACACAACATACCCATTTAAATTTGGAACAAAATGTTAGAAGGATTTTAAAATTTTCAACGCTATCTTATAAATAATACAATATATTTATATTAAACTTTCTCTAAGAAAAATGAGCATGACATATGGGACTATGAAATCATACAATTTTTCCTCTATTTTGATAACCTTTAAGTATAATAAGGTCAATTTTGATCTTCATATCTAACATTTTCCATCTGTCTTATCCATCATTAGTACAAAGGTAAATATGGGTTGCATTTTATCATATTTGTATGTTTATATTTTAAAATTATGGTAGAATTTTGAGTTTTATCGTCAGTGAAAATAAAAAATGCTAGCCATAAAATCTAAGAATGACAAAGAATATCACAATTTGCAATTAATTCAAAGCTACAATAAGGAGATGGTGATTCCTCAAGGGATTGTCATGTACAAAAGACATCCAATGTACGAAAGACGTCCAAGGGATTATTATTGACCTTCTGCACTCCTTGCAGAGATTCTGTGGGCGACGATGTTTATTCCTTATGATCTTTTCTTACTCGAACCTTCAAGGTTCTCATCCCTTCAACGTCCTTCTAAGGTCTTTCTGGTGCCCTCCTGGAAACTCAACACTCCTTCTCCCGACCTTGTAAATCGAAATTACCTTTCCTTTGGTGCACTCCTTGCGCTTGATTGAGCCTTCAGACGATTGTGTCGCAACACCTACCCAAGTGTTGGCCCCATGCACTCCTTGCACATGTCTTACTTCTGAATTCCCGAAATCCTTTAGGTTCACCAAAGTGACTCCTACATTCTGTCAATGCATGCTTGCAGAGCTTCCTCTCCTCAGAGAATTCAGTAACTCTGGGTTTTTCTCAACTGTCCCCCAACACTCCAGAACGTGTTGGTTTTGTGCACACCTTGCATCTACTCAATGCCCTCCTCGCAGAGTCTTACATATAATTCAACAACTCCGTGTTACGCTTCTTTCTGCACAGACCTTCCTCCAAGGTATTTAGTAACCTTGAGGTTTTCCCTTGATTATGTGAATTATCTCGGTGCATCCTCCTGGCACGGTCTCCTTTGACTCAAAAGAGTTCAAATACGCACTCGTTGCATTAGCTCACAAAGTTTCAATGCTCTATCACACACTCCTTACGCTTAGCCTAAAGAACCCATAAATAATTCAACAAACTCACAGATAGAGGATTATATCTCTATCCCTGCAGATGAACTCTAACTTACACATCTACATCATAAACATGTGTAAGAACACCGATAAGATTCGTTAAAATCATATAAACACACAGAAAACTCATAGGCAAGAAAAACTGCTTCTTTTGTATTAATCTGAATGTTAATTATAGTGTATGAGTCTGGAATGCAACTAGGTCTCAGCTCTCAACTCTCCTTTCTAACAAGAACTATCGGAACATGAGTTTCAACAACCCTTACCAGGAAAGAATACAAAGATTTATACAAGAGGGGCTCGAAGAGCTTTCCCTCCATGCTACACTGGTGGTGTCAATCCGCCATTCGAAATGCCACATCTCAAAGATTACAATGAGGTGAAATCTATCCGAGATCGGTCCTAGATCCTTCCTATTATCCAACCACTTGAGAGGGACTCATCTCTGACACGATAATGAAAGCAGACTTGGCTCTCCGACGGTAACGTTCGGTGCTGCTGGTACTACATTTTAAATTAGAAGAAAAAGCGGAGTGTTAATTACCTCTCCTTCATGAATGTGCACCAGCATGCTAAACAGAGATGGTGTGTGTTGAGGGTGGAACGATGCTCATCATAAGGTAAATCTTAAAATAATTCCGAAGAAAAAACGAGAGTGTTAATGCCTCTCCCTTCTTGAATGTGCACCAACATGCTAAACAGATAGTGTGTGTTGAGGTGGAACGATGCTCCTGCATCATAAAATCAAAATCTTAAAATCAAAATCTTAGATAACACTTGGCATCTTATGTATAAGAAAAATATCATATGTGACACCATGTCGACCTCCACACTTCTTCAAAGTCATTGTTACCACTTACACTCATATCATATGTGACGCCATGTAGACCGTCAAACTTCTTCAAAGTCTTTGTTACCACTTACACTCTAGTGGACGATGCTACATGACATTGCGATGCCACCCATGAATTCCCATGAAATGTTAGATTTGAGTCTAGCTCCACTTTGGAGGATTTCTTACTTGTATGGAATGAGGTAATCGCTTTGCACGGACTTTCCTATTTCAGTTAATAATGCTAATACTAAGCACCATGAAGTTTGTAAGTCATTGTAATAACTTTATTAATTTTTTATTTCAAAATCTCTAGAAAAATCTATATTAATTTAAGTTCCCCTAAAATTATTTATATTTAACGTGTATAATTTGGAAAAGTATATCTCTACTTAGGTAAATAATTTATTTATATGAGTCAAAATACGAAAAATCTATATTAATTTAAGTTCCCCTAAAATTATTTATATTTAAAGTGTATAATTTGGAAAAGTATATCTCTACTTAGGTAAATAATGTATTTATATGAGTCAAAATACGTAATGGATATAGATTTAAAAATATGCAAGTCATAATAAATTCAACATTATTGTCGTTTTGTCTTACTTATATTATTGTAACGTGTACATTTTTCATTAAATTTTTATTTAGGAAATAAGATAAGCGCTGTATCTTTTATATGTATAGTGAGAATTATTCAAATTAGAGATAATTTTTATGATTTATATAGTGAGAGTAGGAGTTGGACAATACCTAAAACATTATGGTATGAAATAATGTGTCGTCTTTGTGATATCAAAGAGATTGAATAAGAAAAACATTTTCTCCTTGAGTACCCTAAGTATACCATAATTAGATTTAAATTTCAAAATATATATCATAATATGGACCTTCCTAACTTTTTAAGTTATCAAAACTATAGTAATGTTGAAACTCTCCTCCTAATACTTTTTGAACATCAAAATAACATTATCAACAAATCTTAGTAATTTCTTAACTTACTTAAATTATAATAACTCAATTCTAAACCATCATCATATATAATGATTATAGTATATTCATATTAATTTTATTAAATTTTAAAGATAAATTAGTTAATTAATTTGTTCTAATATGTCATTTTTATTATTACAAATATTTTGAAAATAATATTCATATAAATGGGGCAGTGGAAGGAAAAAATAATTTTGATCTTCTATTTTTTTTAAGTAATTTTCTACATTTAAACTTAATTGAAGTATCTATGATTGAAGGATTCACATGGATTGTTGTGATCGTGTTGTAATGGATGTTTGATTGCAGTACTGTTATAGCGTTTTCGGTTTCATGAACTTTGAATCCAAGAGGATCTTGTTTTTTGAGTTGTTCCTCCCTAGGTTGTTAGAAGACCAGATGTCCATAGTAGACCTATGAATTTTTCTCCTCAAGTTATTCCTCCTACTCAACCTTACTACAACTTACTGATTGAAGTTGAATCAAGAACTCACCTGCATAGGCATGCTGGTCCAGTTTTCTGAGATAAAGCGATATTATCCTGAGTCTACGCCCATTCGACCCCCATTTAAATTGATTAATTGTGACATACAAACTGATGGGTACTGGGGTTACCTCCAATGCAATCTGGAGGTGATTTCTAGTGCTAACACAACCCATATAAATATAAGATCTATGAATTAT
>SNQJ01S0027191.1:4022-66113 GCA_010110895.2 Picea sitchensis
TGCATGGTGTATTGTGGTGTATTGGTGTAACTCTTATACTATTGTTCATTTCTCATTGGATATAATTGAATGGTTTAAGTATAAGTGGAAAAAGGTTTTTAAATTGTACTTGATATTGATTCACCCCCCTCTCAGTATCAACAAATACATACCTCAACCTGCAGGTTCTGGTTGATTTAGCCCCTTGCTTCTTTGTTCATGTTCTATCCCAAACTACCCAAACCTAAATATTTACCTCCCAGCCAACTAGGAACAGCCTCTCCGGCTCCCTAGATCCATGAATCCTTGCGTTTTCCTGGCCCCTAAGCCCAAAATTCCCAGCAACAATAGTGCCACTGTAAAAGTCCCCCAAAAATAATCCTTGCCTCCCAATCTCCTCCTCCTTCTCTTCTCCTTCTTCCAAAATTTTCCCCCAGAGGAAAAGACCCCTTTCCCAGTCCTCTCCCCTCTTTTGTATCCTCCTCTCTTGAATACCTCTCCCTCATTCAATTCCCCAACTGCCTTATCCCCTCACCTACCACAATATAATAAAATAGTAAAAAGATTCATTGTATTTAATTTTAATGATTAATTAAATTTAACTTAACAAACTATGATCAATAAAAATAATTTGGGTTGTTACACGAAGATGAAACTTCCCTTGGCTCATCCATTTTATATATCGCATCGTTACACTCAAGGGATATATCAGATAATGATAGTGGCTCTTGAACAGGTTTATGTTATGTTTCCTGCGAGAGAGGGTTGCCTTCACTCAAGAACGAACTACCTACAGAACTCAATACTCTCCACCTCTCCTCTCATTACATGCATCTACAGTTTCAAATTGTAAATTTATTCTTCTTCTTAAATCTCAACATGAAACTAATCATCAAACCCAACAACATGAAACCCACTCCACAATTTCAATGCAAAACCACTCAACTCGCTCAAAACCTTTCAAAATCAGTACTCCAATACCACCATTAAAATGTAGACATGATATAACTTAAAATTTAATAGAAATTATTTCCATATTTCCATAATGTAAGACCACACAACACACATGCCCGATCTATCCCAAGAAAATGAGTTACATGAATAATCTTGGGCAATAGAGTGAAAAACAAACAAAAAAATCTACAGTACCTAAGTTGTCAAACACAAGCAAACACATTTAGAGATAAAATACATATTAGTATCATTGCTACATAAAAAGATGTTGGTTTTCCTCCCTTTCTCCGATCATTGCAACTATTATGCAAGAGGTCTTATCGTTTCTCTATTATATACTCATTGTTAGGGATGTGTTATATTCTTTTCACGAGTAGTAGTGTCTTCATTGCATCGGGTGTGCAGGGGGGTTTGAGGGGGACGTGTCGCATTTTTTCCTCGTTTTTCGTGTTGCCTCGATTTTCATGTCCAATGTTGGGCGATTTTTCGGCACATGGTTTTTAGCTGATGGTTTTCTATTTCTAGTTAAGGAATTAGGGTTGTGGACTAATCCAGTTCATTGGGTTAGGTTTTTGAATGTCGTTGGCTCCTATATGCATATTGTATTGTAAACAATGTATCACTATGAATGAATATAGAATATGTTGGTTTTCCCGGTTTAGGTTTCTAGGGGAAAAATCTTTGTGTAATGTTTGTATTTTCCATTGTATCTTTTCTGTTCTTTTATTGAAAATTTGTTTGCACTAAATATTGTACAAGGTTAAAATCTACATTTGGTATCAGATATTTGTTAGCTTCAGGGGGGTGCCTTTGTGGTCAAGGGTTTGGCTCGGGACTGTGATAAGCCTTGTTACAGTGGGAGATCTGTGGTATTGATTTTTCAGGTGAAAAGAAATGGCGAGCAATTCGAAAATGGAGATCAAGAAGTTTAATGGGAAAAGTTTTGAGCTGTGGAAGCTCAAGATGGAAGATCTGTTGGTGGACAGAGATCAGTGGATCATGGTAGATACAGGTATTGCACCTACAGGAATTTCAACAGATGACTGGAAAAATTTGGATCGGAAGGCAAAGAGCACAATCTGACTGTGTCTCTCAGATTCAATATTACTGAATGTGTCAGAGGAAGCTATAACCAAGGATTTATGGGATAAGTTGGGGAAGTTGTATCAGTATAAGTCCCTAGTAAATAAATTATTCCTAAGAAAGAAGTTGTATAACCTGAGGATGAGATATGGAGACTCGGTTGCAGAGCATTTGAACTCCTTCAATACTGTGGTAATTTCATTAGTATATGTTGAGATTAAAATTTCAATTGAAGATAAGTGTATCAGTTTACTTTGTTCTTTACCAGACTCGTGGGATAGTCTAGTTGTGGCCATAGGTAGTAATACAACTACCTTGAAGTTTGATGAAGTGGTCTCATCCTTGTTGTCGGAGGAGATGAGACGGAAGAATATGGAAGGACAGAGCACAGACGCATTATTTGCAAGAGGACGCTCCCAGGAAAGAAATGTATCTAAGTTCTCAAGTGGGAGATCTAAATCTAAGGGTAGATCTAAATCTCCCAAAAAGTTTGTAAAGGTATGTTGGAGATGTGGAAAACAAGGGCACTACAAGAAGCAGTGTAGATCCAAAGTTTAGAAAAAGAAGGGATCTGAAGAATCTCCTTCTACAGAAGAAAAGACCTCTAAGGAAGAAGGAGGGGATGTGTACTTGGCTTCTTCAAGCACACATGCATATCATGGGGCATGGTTGGTTGACTCATGTGCATCCTTTCATATGACTCCCCACAAGGAGTGGTTCTGTGAATATAAAATGTATGATGGAGGTAATGTTTTCCTAGGTGATGTTCGGCAACTAGAATCATAGGAAGAGGAAAATTCAAGTTGAGGCTCGTAGATGGAAGGATTAGAACACTGCCTGGTGTTCTGCACATCCCAGGTTTGGCCAGAAATTTGATTTTTGTAAGCAAAATGGACGATGCGGGGGTAAAAACAATATTTGAAAAGGAAACATGCAGGATGGTTTGAGGAGCAATGGTGTTGTTGAAGGGAGTTCGGTTTGGAACTATGTATAAGCTGCAAGGAAGCACTATTAGTGATGGGTGTAATAGTTCCATTGTTCCTGATATTGGATTTGAAGAAGAAAGAACTCCTACAGTCTCTAGAGAAAAGGTTATGTTGTGGCATCAAAGACTGGGGCATATAGGAGAGAAGGGTCTTCGACTACTACACGGTAAAGGTATGGTTGAAGGTATGTCTAACTGCTATCTGGATTTTGATTTCTATGAACATTGTGTATATGGGAAGCAGAATCAGGTAAGATTCCCCTCTTGTCCAATGAGGGCAGAAGGAATTTTACAGCTAGTTCATGGTGATGTTTTTGGACCTGTGTCGGTCCCATCATTGGGAAAATCTGTGTACTATGTCTCATTTATAGATGACTTCTTGAGGAATACGTGGATATATCTCCTCGGGAATAAATCTGAAGTCTTTGATAGGTTTAAAGAGTTTAAGGCTCTTGTTGAGAATCAAACAGAGAAAAGAATTAAGGTGTTGAGGATAGATAATGGTGGAGAGTTCCACAGGAATGAATTTGAAGAATTATCTAAGAAGTGTGATATAGCAAGGTAGAAGACTACTCCATATACACCTTAGCAGAATGGAGTTGCAGAAAGGATGAACAGGACGCTGATGGAAAAAGCAAGGTGCATGCTCAGTGGTGTCAGGTTAGGGCAATAATTCTAGGCAGAGGCAGTGGGTACTGCATGTTACTTGGTCAATAGATCACCCTCATCAGTGTTGGATGACAAGACTCCACAAGAGGTATGGACTGGTAAGAAATCTTCTCTCACACATATCAAGGTATTTGGTTGTGATGCATATGTTCATGTTCCAAAGAAAAACAAGAGTAAGCTAGATAAGAAGGTTGAAAAGTGTATCTTTATTGGATATAAAGATGGTCTCAAAGGTTATAAGCTTTGGAACCTAGACACTAAGAAGGTAGTGTATAGTTGAGATGTGGTATTTAGATAAATGAAGGATGTTGTTAAAAAGGAAGTCCTACCAAGTAACGAAGAACCAGAGAAAATAGATTTTGATTTAAAGGATGATGAATCATACTCTACAGAAGAACAAGAATCAGAAGAAGAAGATCCTCATACTCCAGTATTTAGGAGATCGGTTCGAGAGAGAAGGATACCGGAAAGGTATACTCCATCTGATTTTCATTCAAATTTTGATTTGTCTATTACAAATGATGATCCTAGAACTGTCAGGGAGGCAGTGGATTCAGAGGATGGAAATCTATGGGAAAAGGACATGGACGAAGAAATGGCAACCTTGGAGAAGAATGAGGCTTGGGATCTAGTGGAGTTGTCGACTGAAAGAAATCCCATTGGAAACAAATGGGTATTTAAAAAGAAGTTGAATGCAGAAGGAAAAGTGGAGAAATGCAAAGCTCAGTTAGTAGCAAAGGGTTATTCTTAGGTTGAGGGAATTGATTTTGGTGAGATTTTTTCTCCTGTTGCCAAGTTAACCTCTATAATATTTTTGTTATATGTTGCTGCTGCATTTTATTTTGAAGTAGAACATATGGATGTGAAGACAACATTCTTACATGGGGATCTGGAAGAAGAAATATATATGAAGTAGCCAAAAGGATTTGTTGTGAAGGGAAAGAAGGAGCTGGTATGCAAGCTAAAAAAAATCATGTATGGTCTAAAACAATCACCAAGGATGTGGTATCAAAAATTTGATACAATATGTTGGGACTTGGTTTCACAAGAAGCAAAGAGGATCATTGTGTGTATTTTAAATTATTTGGTGATCATTTGATATATCTGGTCTTGTATGTGGATGACATGTTGATGATAGGAAACAACAAGGAGATTATCAAGGATGTGAAAACTCAGTTGTCCTCAAAATTTGACATGAAGGATCTTGGTGCTTCAAATTTCATTTTGGGCATGGAAATTAAAAGAGATCGGAAAAACAGGAAACTCTGGTTAAATCAGAGAAAATATATCGAGACAATATTGCAGAGGTTTAGTATGCAGGAATGTAAACCGGTCAAGGTTATTATTCTTGTTGGTGTAAGGTTATCTGCGGACCAGTGTCCCAAGACATAGGAAGAGGAGGAGGACATGTCTCGTGTTCCATATGCGAGTGCAGTTGGAAGTTTGATGTATGCAATGGTCTATACTAGACTGGACATTGCAGATGCAGTGGGATTTTTCAGTATGTATATTTCAAAACCATGGAAGGAGCATTGGACAACAATAAAAAGGGTTTTCAAGTATTTGCGTGGCACTGCTAGCTATGGATTGTGCTACCAATGAAGACCGGGATTGGACAAAGTGTTGGATATACATGGATTTGTGGATGCAGACTGGGCTGGAGATCTGGATCATAGGATATCTACAAGTGGGTATGTGTTTAACCTATTTGGAGGAGATATAAGTCGGATGAGCAAAAGACAGGCTGTAGTGGCACTTTCAACTACAAAAGTTGAATACATGGCAACCACTCATACAAGTAAGGAAGCAACATGGTTACAAATATTGTGTTCAGGTATTGGGTTGGTATAGCAAGCTGTAAGGATAGATTGTGACAGTCAGAGTGCAAATTTTTCTGGCGAAGAACCCGACTTATCATTCAAAGACAAAGAATATTGATATTCAATATCACTTTGTGAGAGACATGGGTGAAGAAAAGAAAGTATTGTTAATGAAGGTGGACACTTTGAAGAATGTTGCAGATTCATTAACAAAATATGTGAGCACTGAGAAGTTCTCTTGGTGTAGAGGAACCATGGGCATTGCTACCCTGGATTGTTGACTATGTAACCCTATAACCCCCTGTATGCAAAGAAAACAACAAGTGGGAGGATGTTAGGGACATGTTATATTCTTTGCACAAGTAGTAGTGTCTACGTTGTGCCAGGCGTGCAGGGGGGTTTGGGGGTAGCACCCCCGATAAANTGTGAGCACTGAGAAGTTCTCTTGGTGTAGAGGAACCATGGGCATTGCTACCCTGGATTGTTGACTATGTAACCCTATAACCCCCTGTATGCAAAGAAAACAACAAGTGGGAGGATGTTAGGGACATGTTATATTCTTTGCACGAGTAGTAGTGTCTACGTTGTGCCAGGCGTGCAGGGGGGTTTGGGGGTAGCACCCCCGATAAAAAAAAAATCCTTGGGAAACGTGTCGCATTTTGCCTCGTTTTTCATGTTGCCTCGATTTCCATGTCCATTGTTGGGCAGTTTTTGGCACATGGTTTTTTTTTCCGATGGTTTTCTATTTCCAGTTGAGGAATTAGGGTTATTGACTAATCCAGGTCATTGGGTTAGGGTTTTGGATGTCGTTGGCTCCTATATGTATATTGTACTGTAAACAATGTATCACTATGAATGAATATATAATATGTTGGTTTTCTCGGTTTGGGTTTCCAGAGGAAAAATCTGTGTAATGTTTGTATTTTCCATTGTATATTTTATGTTCTTTTACTAAAAATATGTTTGCAATAAATATTGTACAAGGTTAACATCTACACTCACTATGCAAGAGGCCCTATCGTTTCTGTATGATAAACTCACTAAATCAAAACAATTATATATCACAAAAACCCAAAACAAGAACAAAACAATTTCACGTGGTTTTAATGCCATTGATTAATGGAGAATTTAAAGAATAGGGAAATTCCTTATACAAATTTATCAATTGGTCTACTCATCCTGGTAGTGAATCTAGATTTGTGGGTTGTCATGGGTTTGACCCTTATCTTGCAAATGTTGGGCATGCCAACCTACAAGAAGATCAAGCTTCATCGAGCTCCTAGTTCAATGGCAATTAAGACGACATCCAATAACCAAGGCCACGTATATTTTGGTTCTAGGCTCCCCTTGGTTCTAGGATCCTCCTAGTAGGAATTAGCGCCAAAGAAAGACATTAGGTTGGTTTCAAAGACCCACATTTAAATCCACAACATTGCATTGGTTTTAGATACTCACATTTCCCCCACCCTGGTCCTTGAGATGAATGCACTCAATTGTAAACTAAAATTTTCATATGAATCCATTGAAAGTAGACTCGACATCCTGTACAGGAAGAATAATAGTTTGGTGTGTCTCTGACTCTCCTCAAACCCTTCCACCTCTGGAAAGTTGCATATATAAAGTGCTCAGAGTTTAAATTTGTTGCACATAATTTAACAACAATGCATTTCCTCATCTACTGCTCCAACTCTTGAAGATGACATCATGTGTATAGAGACCTCCATGGACCCTAGTATGTGCAATGTATTATTATCGCTACCTTCCATTTCCACTAGACGCATACACGTGTGTCAAATGATTTAATATGCATTTACCAAATAGTCCTTGGGAACAAGTTTGGGAATAAATAGTGCATAGCAACGGATTGGAGTATGTGGCATGTTAGAACAAATATTGAAATTTTTAAACTGTGTCCCTCACCAAATTTTTTTGTCAAGTTGAGCTAGCTTTAAATCCTTGTGTCATCTAGCATAAGATTTTTGGCCACAGTAAACCTCTAAACCTTTCACCATTTTCGCCAAACGTCTCCACCGTCAAAATCTCAAATCCTTGCGTCGCATTTGTCAAAATCGCAAAGATTTACATCAAGAGTTTTTCGATCCCTCCTCTCTCTCTCTTTATTTGCAATTCCTCGATCTTTGAAAAGAGTCTTAAAAACGCCAAGTTGTCTTTGTTACATTAAACCAAGCTACAATTATTTTTTATATATAAAATTATATATAAATTGTATTGTTTTTTAAAATTAGTTTATATAATTTTAAAATAATACTTTATTATTAATTTAAAAGTTTGGTAAAAATATAAAAATAAATGAATAAAAGGCTTATTTCATTTTTATGCGAAAATATTGGGCCAATTACCCCAACGGGTTCAATCCCCAATTCAAACACCTTCAACACAACACAAGTCAGTCGAGACTGAGCGCATAACCGCCATGCATCAAGTCACATGGAGGAGGAGCTCACGAGGGGAGCCCAAAAGGGGTAAACTACGCATCGATGAGCCTTGCATTCCTTGGCATTTTTACAAAACAATCTACTAACCTTCCAGAGCAATGTGGTACAATTCTCAACATTAAGATCCTCTGCAGCAGGTGTCAAGCAAATCTAAGCAGGTGTCAAGCAAATCGAAGCCAATCGTAGACATTCTATGGTTCACTTGGCCTATGAAATTGCTTACAGGGATAAGGGAAGTTGTGATACTGTATGCATACATGTTATTAGGTTTGGGATTTCTGCAATTTGTAACTCCCGATTTCGAAGCTCTGACAAGAAATGAACAACAACTTGAAAGCACATTCATATTCATGCATTCAAGGCTTCGGACTCACGCAGAATCTGTTGCTTTCTTTGGTGGTGGTTCTCGAGAACAAGTGATGGTGGAATCAAAGTTTAAATATTTACTTCGGCACTCTGAAGCCCTTCTGAAGAAAAAGTGATTGTTTGGAATAACTGATGAGTTTATTACAAAGAATCTCCCACACAATGTGACATGGGGTTTAAGTTTGATGTATGCCATGGAGCACAAGGGAGATCGGTCTCTGACTTCTGTGCAAGGGGAATTACCTCACGCGTTGCGGTTTCTAGCCTATGTGGTATCACAAAGATTTCTAGCATTTGGTGATGTTCTTGAACTTCATGGGCATTTTCTGGGACTTTCAGGGGGTATCAGTAGAATTATGGAACTGGATGAGTTGTTTGATGTTGCTCAACAAGATTTAAATCCTGCTATGCTTAATCCTTTAATGCTCATAGAAGAGAGGAGGAACTCGTGGAAATATGATCATTATTAGGATGGGAATATAAATTATTTTTCTGAAGTTGATATCGTTACTCCTGCACAAAAGTTGTTGGCACAAAAACTGACTTTCACAGTCACTCCACAAAGAAGCTTGTTAGTGACTAGACCAAATGGAAGTGGTAAGAGTTATGTATTTTGAGTTTTGCGGGGCCTATGGCCAATAGCAAGTGGAAGAATTACTAAACCAAACTAGATAGACAAGTAGGAGGTATTTTATGTGCCTCATCAGCCCTATACTGCTCTTGGAACTCTTCGGGATTAGATTATATATCCACATCCAAATGCTAAGCACCGAAGGAATCACAGGAATCATTATGGTAAAATAGAGGGCTTTACGTTGATCTCTTCAGGGGACAGAGAAAATCAAGGAGGTTCATCAGACGAAGAGTCAACAAATGATGAACATAAGCCAACCGTTTACCAGAAGCGTATGCAATTTACATTTTTCTCACCGTTCTGAGCGCCAGGTTCCTCTTCGAGAGATTTGACCACTAGGTGATTTCAAATTATCACTTCTCATTTAACCCGAAGACCGAAGGCCCGAAGTCAGGGTTCCTTGGACTCTCAAATCCTAGTTTCATAATCATTGCTCCGTGTGGCAGGGTTCCTTTTCACTTATGCAAAGTATTTCAAGTTACAATTTGGTTGTTTACATTCGGTTTCCAACTGTCCAAGTGGACATTCGCCATGAAGTCTACAGGTGTAAGTAGCTAAAGCCACATCAAATGCCAAGTTTATCGACCGCCAAAGTAAATATCCAAGTATCGACAGTGCCATTGAAGGACATAGTGCCCACATGGAGAGATTTGCCAAATTCGAAAACGCCCTATGATGACAGCCTTTCGTTTTTCTCGTTATTTGTAAAGGGGAGATTACGTTATTTGATGCAGAAGAAAGTTTTGAACCCATCAGCTCGTGATCATAAATCTATTGAGACCCTGAAAGGAGGATTAGAAGATTTACAAAAAGGCTGGCATGATTCCTCTTCAAATGGAATTAGGTGGAAAAGATGCATGTATTATACTTGATGACGTTGATATGGATCTAGCAGCAGCCACATTGCCACATCAGGCTTTAACAGCAAGTCCTCAGTTGTCTATGTTACAGTCTCAAGGCCAAGATCAAAGAATATTTTTATTGTCAAAAATCCATTCAAGCACAACTACATCTGTTGCTTCACCTTTTCATTCAAGTACTTGCGCTCATAATCAAGAGAAAAGTAATCCCACATCTGGAAAAGATTACCAATCGCAAGTAAATATCTGTGTTGTATGTCCACCTACCCAATAACAAAGTGATTCTTGCAGTGATGATCCTGTTGAGAGCTAATCCTCTAAACCAGAAGTCTAATGCTCTCACCATGAAGTGTTTTCTAGAAGGTAGCAGAGTATCCAAGATGTACTTTGCTTCCATATTTCAGGGCATCTAATCCTCATTCAAAACATTATTCTCAGCGTTTCTAGCAACAGAGGATTTTAGTCAAAGAGGTTTCCTTTGATTTATAGTGCTTATGACAGTTTTACCTATCCTCAAGCTTCCATCATATCAAAACATTTTTTGAAGCTTATTTGTGTCATGAGAAGCATGATTCTGCATGAGTTTCATGAGCAAGATCCACGATAATACTTTGCAGATCAAAGAGTCTTTTGAAGAGGTCAGATGTCCATCAAAGGATGATGATAAAACTCAGCAAATGTAACTTATGGCACAAACTTATTCTCCATTTATCAAGCTATGAAACCGCAAAAGATTCAAGCCAGGGATGATGGTTTGCTTACATTACTTGTGGAAAGACTCATGAATTCGATGGCAAGGAGATTGAAATCAAGAAAGCAGTTACTTGATTTCATGGAGATAATGATAAAAACTAGAGATTTGATCCTTTTTTCGGGCATAAGATCAGTAAGGATGAGGTGGCTAATCAATTCCAGATTAGTTGAGAAAACAACCAATACACAAGTGGCAGTGGGTATCAAAGGTAACGAAGCTGACTCCAGATCCATATTTTTAGGCACAAATGGCAATCTGAGATATCATTTCCAGATTTTCAGCAGTAAATCATTAGTTCCACATCTCCAGATTTTAAGGACACATATCCCAAGGAATTTGACTTAAGTTGTCCCAGATTTCTTGCATGATATCATAGATTTTTTTTATTCTTAGTTTATTGTTATGATTATTTCCAAACAAATAGAAAGAGTTTGTTGATTGTATTTTTCTATTTAATTTATCTTTTTGTAAACACTAGAGGTAGGGGGGAACAGCCCGAGAGCCTTTTGGGATGGGTATGTAAATGCATATTTTTCAATGAAAATATTGAACAGAACCACAGAGATTCTAGACCTCGTTATGTCAAATCATGTCTTTTTCCTGTGTTGTTTTTTCTGAAGTTTACATTCATACTTTTCCTTATGTTCATTCATTCATTTATTCAGCTTGTAGAGGTTACAATTCAGTGAGGCTTCTGCTATGGCTAATTAGAAGCATTCCTTTAAGTGCAGTTTTTCCTCTGCTTTGTTGTGAGTAAAACAAAACCTGCATCTTAATTGCTTTGCCTAAATTACAAGTTTTACTTGGTCACAGTTTTTCCTTTGTCTTGCTATGATTGAGACAAGACCTATGTCCAGATATTTGAATTCATTGTCATTTCTTCTGCTGAAGGGAAAGTCAGATTTATCCTTGTTAGATACCTGGCTTTATGTTTCAGTTTTGTTTATCTCACTCCTTCTATCCATGCTTATGATCTAAAGGATTTAGCAGACGAGGTCATGCCTTTTTGTTTCTGATTTGTAACGGTTGAAAGGCTCGTTCAAACCTAGATCCAGAAGCCTCCAATAACTGATCAATCAAAAATTATTATTTCTTCAAAATGTGCTACTGCTTGGCTCTATTACAGCCTAGAGTCAACTCTTGCGACAACATTTTCTGGCGTCGTTTTCAGGGACGGTTTTGAAGGTCTCTCTCTTCCCTAGGGTACGACAAAAGCTTAGATATATTCCTTAATGGTGAACAAGGGATAGATATTCAATTGGTTGTGATCATTCCCCTGGTGACTCCTTGGTTCGAAGACTCCACACAATTCACTGGCAACTCCACTAGTTCCAAGATGTCAAGTTATTTCGCTGCTCGGATTGTTGCAAGGTTTACTCCTTTGGATTTTATAAATGTTTTTGGTTTTCCGAATGTTGTCCCTGATATTAAAGAATGGGGATATTATCTTCCAAATTTTAATGAAAGGAAAGACGACAATCCTGTTGAACACTTGTTTAAATTTCATAAGCTTATGGATAAATCGGATATATATCATGAAGATGTCCTCATGAAGTTGTTTATGTTTTCATTGGGAGGAGATGCTCGTCTTTGGTACAAATATCTATCCCCTTCCAGTATTTCCTCATTGAAATAATTTCACACAGCTTTTCATCAACATTGCAAGACAATCTATTCAGCAGGACTCCTTTTTGAAGATTGTTGCAATAAAGAATTTATAGAACAAGAAAAAATTTCAGAGCAGGAAGATTTCCTTCGAGAAGATCAAGCAAATTTTCATGAAGAAGGAGAAAAAATGTTAGAAAGTTTTCAAGTGGATAAAGATGATCATCATGGGAGAGGATTTGTCGATGAAGAATCAGAGCATAATGGCACTTGTGATCTTATTCAAGATGAAGATCAAACTAATATCCATGAAGATGAAAAGGAAATGTCAGATGGTTTTCAAGTAGATCAAGACCAGGTTTGTTGCAACAATAAAGGTGAAAATGCATTTTCTAATGAAGAGCTAGATTCAAGTTCATTCATACATGATTCTATCTTTAGTTCTTCTTTTCAAGAAGATGACTTTCAAGATGATTTTGGTAATATTAATAATGTTGAAGATAGTTTGATTGAACAACATGATGATGAAATTGTTGATCTAGATCCTTGTGAAGATCAACAACTTATTGAAAACCACATACAATCACCATTTGTTGGCTCTGATCATGGTCCTCTTGCTATTGTGAAATTTTTGAAAGAAGAACCTTATCAGTCTTATAATCAATTAGTTGCCCTGAAATATAATGATTTGTATGTTACTCAAAATCCATTTCAGGAAAAGATTCAAGAGGATTGTAATGATATTGCGGATGGGAATATTATACATGCATTGGACAGTGTCTCAGATGTATCTTTTGTTCTAATTGTTAATGAAGATTAGATTTGTTTCAGTAGTAAAGAAAAAGAAGATATTATTGCAAGCAGAAATGGAGAAGTACCTATGGAAAGTTTTGAAATGAATGCATATGAAAGTTTGCAAGATCGTGAAGCTTCTTTTGATTTCGGTTCTTTTGAAGATACGTTTGAAATCGTCTCAGATGTATGTGTTGTTCTAAATGAAGATCAACCAATATTTGATGAGTACTTAGATGAAGAAGAACATATTTCTTTTTCAACATGCATGGAAACTTACAACAATTTTCCCCCAATATTTGATGAATATGATGAAAGTGGTTCTGAAGTTGATGAGCAACAAGACGCTTTTGTTCAGCAGGAAACCAATCAGCAACATCATGAAAACAATCAGCTTGTGTATGACAACTATGAAGAAGATCCGTGTACAGTGGGCGAAGGAAATAGGGAAGAGTTACTGGACCAGTTGATCTCATTTTCTTGTTTACCAACTATTGAACAACAAACACAAGAAACCAATGAGTTTCAATGTGACATTCTCAAATCAAGATCTGCTTCAAACATTAAACGAAAAGTGGTCAGTAACATCAATCCCGGAGAAGAAAGCATGCAGAGGCATTTCATGCAGCTTGGTCGGCAGGAAGAGGTATCGGTTGATTTTGAAAATTCTTTATCTTTTCATGATCCAGTGGTTGTTTGGTTGGAGTATTTTCTTCAAGAGGTCCAAAATGTTGCAGTGTTTTGTGTGCAACCAAATGTCAATAGTAATCACAAGCTACCAATTCATTCCTTGCTGCAAAAAATTTATTATTTTTTCATTCCTTCATCCAGCAGCAAGCAAGGTATGTTAAGCAATCCACTATTTGCATGGCTCCGTTGGAAATTCCATATTACTTGATCAATGGAATTTCCCTTGATTAGTGTAGGGCCAATGTATATAAATAAGTTGTCCAAATCAACATTTCATTTCAGCATTCTAGTTCAACGTTTTATTTTAGCTCTATAGTTCAGTTCTCAGTTTGGCATTGAGTATGATTCAGTTTCTAGGCATGATGACTCCATAGCCCAATGGAGGCACTTGTGAAAAACCTTTTCAGTTGTAGAGAATAAGCAGTTTTGGTTTCAGAATAGGCGCAGGTAAAATGATAGGGTTCAAGGTTTGACAGGGTTGACTCCATCGCCCAATGGATGAAGGCACGTGGTCTACTGTTCCTAGTGCTTTGCAGGAAAGCACCATCCCTAGATGGAGCCTATGTTAGAACAAATATTGAAATTTTTAAACTTTGTGTCCCTCGCCAATTTTTTTTGTCATGTTGCACTAGCTTTAAATCCTTGTGTCGCCTGGCGTAAGCTTTTTATCCGCAGTAAACCTCTAAACCTTTCGCCATTTTCACCAAGCTTCTCCACCGTCAAAATCTCAAATCCTTGCGTCACATTTGTCAAAATCGCAAATCTTTACATCAAGAGTTTGTCGAGCCCTCCTCTCTCTTTGTTCGCAATTCCTTGATCTTTGAAAAGAGTCTTAAAAACGCCACGTTGCCTTTGTTACATTAAACCAAGCTACAGTTCTTTTTTATATATAAAATTATATATAAATTGTATTGTTTTTTAAAATTATGTTATATAATTTTAAAATAATACTTTATTATTAATTTAAAAGTTTGGTAAAAATATAAAATAAAATAAAATCTCAAATCCTTGTGTCGCATTTGTCAAAATCGCAAATCTTTCATCAAGAGTTTATCGAGCCCTCCTCTCTCTTTGTTCGCAATTCCTTGATCTTTGAAAAGAGTCTTAAAAACGCCACATTGCCTTTGTTACATTAAACCAAGCCACGGTTCTTTTTTATATATAAAATTATATATAAATTGTATTGTTTTTTAAAATTATGTTATATAATTTTAAAATAATACTTTATTATTAATTTAAAAGTTTGGTAAAAATATAAAATAAAATAAAATCTCAAATCCTTGCGTCGCATTTGTCAAAATCGCAAATCTTTCATCAAGAGTTTGTTGAGCCCTCCTCTCTCTTTGTTCGCAATTCCTTGATCTTTGAAAAGAGTCTTAAAAACGCCACGTTGCATTTGTTACATTAAACCAAGCTACAGTTTAAGCATATAGGGGCTTTCGCAGTGGAAGATATTAGATATTATTTTCGGGATTAACTGGTTACCGGGTGCAAGACCCGGAAGTGATGATTGATGCTATCTGATTCATTTCGTTGGCTTCAATCGCATTTCTTCACCCCTGTGACCATCACCCGATGCAATGAGTGTTAAGTGGACTATTCAAATCATGAGAATTATTGGTCAATTGCGACTAATACTCATAAATATGGGTCATAGATTAATGACTTACACTACGCAGTTAATCCCGAAAATAACAAGCTACAGTTCTTTTTTCTATATAAAATTATATATAAATTGTATTGTTTTTTTAAATTATGTTATATAATTTTAAAATAATACTTTATTATTAATTTAAAAGTTTGGTAAAAATATAAAATAAAAGTCTTATTTCATTTTTATTCACAAATATTCGACCAATTACCCCATGGAACCGATCTCCAATCCAAACACCAGCTACACAATTTCATTGCACAAATATTTGGACCAATTACCCCATGGAACCGATCTCCAATCCAAACACCAGCTACACAACACAAGTCAGCCGCTGAGCGCATAAGCACCACGCATTAAGTCACATGGAGGAGGAGCTCACGAGGGGAGCCAAAAAGGGGTGCACTACGTATCTGTAAAGTTAGCATTCATTAGCATTTTTAAACAACAATCTATTAACCTTCCAGAGAAATGTGGGATAATTCTTAGCATTAAGATCCTCTGCAGCAGGTGTCAAGCAAATTGAAGCAGGTGTCAAGAAAATCGAAGCCAATGGTAGACATTCTATGGTTCACTTGGCGTATGAAATTCCTTACAGGGAGAAGGGAACTTGTGATATTGTATGCATACATGTTATTAGGTTTGGAATTTCTACGATCTGTAACTCCCGATTTCGAAGCTCTGACAAGCAATGAACAACAAATTGAAAGCACATTCAGATTCATGCATTCAAGGCTTCAGACTCATACATAATCTGTTGCTTTCTTTGGTGGTGGTTCTCGAGAACAAGTGATGGTGGAATCAAAGTTTAAAGATTTACTTCGACACTCTGAAGCCCTTCTGAAGAAGAAGTGGTTGTTTGGAATAGTTGATGAGTTTATTACAAAGCAGCTCCCACACAATGTGACATGGGGTTTAAGTTTGATTTATTTCATGGAGCACAAGGGAGATCGGTCTCTGACTTCTGTGCAAGGGGAATTAGCTCACGCGTTGCGGTTTCTAGCTTCTGTGGTATCACAAAGATTTCTAGCATTTGGTGATGTTCTTGAACTTCATGGGAAATTTCTGGGACTTTCAGGGGGTATCATTAGAATTATGGAACTGGATGAGTTGTTGGATGTTGCTCAACAAGATTTAAATCCTGCTATGCGTAATCGTTTAATGCTCATAGAAGAGAGGAGGAACTCGTGGAAATCTGATCATTCTTAGGATGGGAATATAATTTATTTTTCTAAAGTTGATATCGTTACTCCTGCACAAAATTTGTTGGCACAAAAACTGACTTTCACAGTCACTCCACAATGAAGCTTGTTAGTGACTGGCAAAATGGAAGTGGTAAGAGTTCTGTATTTTGAGTTCTGCAGGGCCTATGGCCAATAGCAAGTGGAAGAATTACTAAACCAAACCAGATATACAAGCAGGAGGTGTTTTATGTGCCTCAACAGCCCTATACTTCTCTTGGAACTCTTCGGGATCAGATTATATATCCACATCCAACTGCTAAGCACCGGAGGAATCACAGGAATCATTGTGGTAAAATAGAGGGCTTTACGTTGATCGCTTCAGGGAACATAGAAACTCAAGGAGGTTCATCAGACGAAGAGTCAACAAATGATGAACATAAGCCAACCATTTACCAGAAGCGTATGCAATTTACGTTTTGCTCATCGTTCCGAGCGTCAGGTTCCTCTTCGGGAGATTTGACCACCGGGTGATTTCAAATTATCACTTCTCATTTAACCCGAAGGCCCAAAGTTAGGGTTCCTCGTGCTCTCGAATCCTAGTTTCATAATCATTGCTCTGTGTGGCAGGGTTCCTTTTCGTTTATGCAAAGTATTTCAAGTTACGATTTGGTTGTTTCCATTCGGTTTCCAACTGTCCAAGTGTCCAAGTGGACATTCGCCATGAAGTCTACAGGTGTAAGCAGCTAAAGCCACATCAAATGCCAAGTCTATCGATCACCAAAGTAAATATCCAAGTGATCGACAGTGTCATTGAAGGAGATAGCACCCACATGGAGAGATTTTCCAAATTCGAAAACGCCCAACGATGACAGCCTTTCGTTCTTCTCGTTATTTGTAAAGGGGAGATTACGTTATTTTATGCAGAAGAAAGTTTTGAACCCATCAGCTCGTGATCATAAATCTGTTGAGACCCTGAAAGGAGGATTAGCAGATTTAAAAAAAGGATAGCATGATTCCTCTTCAGATGGAATTAGGTGGAAAAGATGCCTGTATTATACTTGATGACGTTGATCTAGATCTAGCAGCAGCCACATTGCCACATCAGACTTTAACAACAAGTCCTCATTTTTCTATGTTACAGTCTCAAGGCCAAGATCAAAGAAGATTTTTATTGTCAAAAATCCATTCAGGAACAGCTACATCTGTTACTTCACCTTTTCATTCAAGTATTTGCACTCATAATCAAGAGCAAAGTAATCCCACATCTAGGCAATATTACCAATCGCAAGTAAATCTCTGTGCTGTATGTCCACCTACCCAACAACAAAGTGATTCTTGCAGTGATGATCATGTTGAGAGCTAAGCCTCTGAACCAGAAGTCTAATGCTCTCACCATGAAGTGTTTTCTAGTAGGTAGCATAGTATCCAAGATGTACTTTGCTTCCAGATTTTAGGGCATCTAATCCTCATTCAAAACATTATTCTCAGCGTTTCTAGCAACAGAGGATTTTAGTCAAAGAGGTTTCCTTCGATTTAAAGTGCTTATGACAGTTTTACCTATCCTCAAGCTTCCAGCATATCAAAACATTTTGTGAAGCTTATTTGTGTCATGATTCTGCATGAGTTTCATGAGCAAGATCCACGACAATACTTTGCAGATCAAAGAGTCTTTTGAAGAGGTCAGATGTCCATCAAAGGATGATGATAAAAACTCAGCAAATGTAACTTATGGCACAAACTTAATCTCCATTTATCAAGCTATGAAACCGCAAAAGCTTCAGGTCAAGGATGATGGTTTTCTTACATTACTTGTGGAAAGACTCATGAATTCGATGGCAAGGAGATTGAAATCAAGAAAGAAGTTTCTTGATTTCATGGAGATAATGATAAAAACTGGAGATCTGATCCTTTTTTCAGGCAACAGATCAGTAAGAATGAGGTGGCTAATCAATTCCAGATTTGTTGAGAAAACAACCAATACACAAGTGGTGGTGGGTATCAAAGGTAACGAAGATGACTCCAAATCCATATTTTTAGGCACAGATGGCAATCCAAGATATCATTTCCAGATTTTCAGTAGTAAATCATTAGTTCCACATCTCCAGATTTTAAGGACACAAATCGCAAGGAATTTGACTTAAGTTGTCCCAGATTTCTTGCATGATATTATATTTCTTGCATGATATTATAGATTGTTTTTATTCTTAGTTTATTGTTGTGATTATTTCCAAACAAATAGAAAGAGTTTGTTGATTGTATTTTTCTATTTAAGTTATCTTTTTGTAAACACTAGAGGTAGGGGGAAACAGCTCGAGAGCCTTTTGGGCTGGTTATGTAAATGCAGATTTTTCAATGAAAATATTGGACAGAAACACAGAGATTATAGACCTCGTTATATCAAATCATGTATTTTTCCTGTGTTTTTGTTTTTGACTTTCACATTCATACTTTTCCTTTTGTTCATTCATTCATTTATTCATCTTGTAGAGGTTACAATTCAGTGAGACTTTTGTCGTGGCTAATTAGAAGCATTCCTTTAAGTGCAGTTTTTCCTCTGCTTTGTTATGACTAAACCAAGACTTGCATCTTAATTATTTTGCCTAAATTACAAGTTTTATTTGGTCATAGTTTTTTATCTGTCTTGCTATGAGTGAGACAAGACCTATGTCTAGATATTTGAATTCATTGTCATTTCTTCTGTTGAAGGGAAGGTCAGATTTATCCTGGTTAGATACCTGGCTTTTTGTTTCATTTTTGTTTATCTCACTCCTTCTATCCATGCTTATGATCTAAAGGATTTAGCAGATGAGGTCATGCCTTTTTGTTTCTAATTTGTAGCCGTTGAAAAGCCCGTTCAGACCTAGATCCAAAAGCCTCCAATAACTGATTAATCAACAATTATTATTTCTTTAAAATGTGCTAAGGCTTGGCTCTATTACAACCTAGAATCAACTCTTACGACAACATGACACTTAATAGACATATGAACTTGTCATCTACCTATAATCTACCTATATTTATTGATTGCATCCTCCACAGTTGGTGGCCACTCATAATATCACATGTACATCTTCACGGCCGACACAAAGATACTTGTACAAAATAATGAAACCAATTAATCCTTAAGCTCCTAAATACATGCTTCCTTATATAAGAAAAGAAAGTAAAATAGGCTCATGACTCTAAGCACTCCACCCGCCGCCATAGCCATGGCTTGAAAACTCAAAGTTGTACATGTAACGGGAAGCTAGAACTTTAAGCCTTCTCATGAAATTTTAATATGCATCTCACACTCCTTCAAAAACAGGTAAAAATAAAAATGAACATTTTTTTACGGCCATATTTTTAATGACACCTCTAGGATGGGCTCAATTTTAATCTCAACAAATTTCAAATGAAGCGTGCCCATTAACTAAACTTGAAATTCAAAATTTAATGTATGATGTATGGATTCTTGAATGGTATGGGATGGGATGATGGTCAGCGAGATGTGATGGCATTTAGAAAGAGATTCGCCACTAAATGAGAGATTCACCCACCGCATAGATAATGGTTGGGAAATGAAATTGTTAGAATTAACACTTTGACGGTAGTTGGAAAAAGACCAATGATTAACTTCCTCCATGATGTGAGCTTGGTTTGTACTCAGCACTTTTGTCATCTTGCACATATCCCCGTCTTAGTGGATTCCAGCTCCGCAAAGCTCTCATCGACCTGAATCTGTATCCTCCCGATACCTCTCATTTTCACTCCTCTGGCCCACCTACTTTTTTCATTCTTCTGCTTCTGTTGTTCCAGTATATTGTGGGTGGTCACCTGAATCCTCACCATGGCCTCGCCGACACACCCTCTGATGGAATCTTCCGACGATCTATACTGGAATCAGGTGGGGCTCTTTGAAAAAGTAGATGCTCTCATATCAAAGTCGCAGCACTTTCCCTCCAAAACACTTCTTTCAAATTCTTCTGCTCCCGCTGTGTCTCCTGTGGAACAGACTGCTTTACTGAAAACTGATCCCCTGACCTCTGACAACCCTTCTCCAGTCCCCTCTGCCCCTCCCCGTTCACAAAAGGCTGCTTCTACTCGAAAAGCCTGGAAAACAAAAAAAAAATCTGCTCGTTTGGTGCTGGGCGACGGAGTAGGCCTTGAGGAACTTTGCAAAATGTCAACCTGCGCCCTGGTTGGAAGGATCTCTTACAAAAGTTTAAATCCACAACCGTTGGAGGAGTGGATTAAGAAGTCCTGGCTCCCTCTCCTTGGTTACTCGCCGGAGGTTCAATATCTCAAGAAAGGTTGGTATTGTTTTCACTGTAAAACTCCTGATGATGTTTCTCTTTTACTGTCCTCCCTTTGGGTCTTCGGAGGTAGTAGTCTCATGATAAAGCGTTGGAGAATGGTGTTCAATCCAGACTATGATTACTTCAGTCACAGACATCTTTGGGTGCTCCTTCCGGGGCTCCCACTGCACCTCTGGAATGATGGAGCCCTGAGAGCTATTGGAAACTCTTTAGGTAAGTTTATAGCTCTGGACTCTCAGAATATCAACAGCTCCTCGAGGACAATGGGACGAGTACTGGTCGAGATAGATATTACGGCAAGGCTGCCTGAAACATTGGAGATAGAGTGGAGGGGTCGTAAGCTGCTTCAGAAGTTGGACTATCTCGGGATTCCATTTCGATGTAATCTCTGCAGGGAGACCGGGCACCTTCGCAGATCATGCCCTGGAAAGCCCCTTTTAGACGTGTCGGAAGACTCAGAAGAATCTGACCTTTACCTTAATCCACCCGATTATCCTGCTGCAAACCCTGCATTGGTTCATTTGGACGCTCCTCTTGATTCCTCTGCTCATTCTGAACCCTTAATTAAGGCTCCACCTCGGTCAAAATTACTTCAGATCTGTCCCACTCTTTTTTATTCTCTTTCTGAGCCCGAGAAGGAAGTAATAGATCGATTCTCCTGGCTCTCATCTCAGACTATTTCAAATCTTCCCCTTCCAGCAGCGACGCAGCCCCTTTATCCTACTCACTCTCTACCCGCTGGCATTGACCCCCTCCAGTCTTCGACTATCCAAGGTGAAAGTTCGGTCCCGGCCCCTCCTCTGCCCCCACTTCACACCTCTTTTCCGCTCGATCCCTCTAATTCCCCTCCTACCTACACAGAGCCGGAGTCTACATTTGCGGTGCTTCCTGGTTACAATCAAACAGAGCGGGATGGTGATTCAGTGTTGGAGGAATTAAATACTCTTTCACTTCCCTCCTTTATTCCGACAAATTATGTGCAGCTCCCGGTCTACCGAGGCAAAGACCTCCTCCTGCCTATCCTAGAGGCGGGTTCATCCTCCTCCACTCATAAGGACAAAGAGGCTAAATCATACGCTTGGTCAAGAGGAATAAGCTCGGAAATCTCCCCGCTTCAGACTAGAAGCTCCAGGAAAAAGAAGGAGATCTTGAATTCTTTGCAACCAGACTCAGTTTCATCTTCCCTCGACGGTAAGGCACTTAGAGCACTGAAAGCCTTGGCCCGCACAAAGTAATGTTATTACTCTCTCTAAACATTCGAGGGATTGGAGGCACCCTCAAGGCTGCCTCCTTCAGAAGATTATTAGATTGCTCCAAGCCCGATATCTTATTTCTTCAGGAAACCCTCTCGGCCGACCACAAAGCCAAAGATTTTGTTCACCTCTTCCGTCCTTCTTGGGTCTCGGCTGCTGTAAATTCAATGGGAGCTTCTGGCGGTCTGCTGGTAGCTTGGGATCCCAGTCTTTATAAATTGAGACATTTTCTAACTAGTGGGGGAATATTGATCCTTGGAAATTGTTTAGCTTCAATGCAGGAAGTCGCCCTACTTAACGTCTATGGTCCTTGTGTTGAAAAACAGAATTTCTGGTCCAATCTGGACTCTATTGGTTTACTCTCCATCCCAAATCTCATCATTGGTGGAGATCTAAATTTAATTCTCTCAGCTGAGGAAAACTGGGGAGGATCCTACTTGCCGGGGCCTTCTGCGGCATACTTTAAAGGGCTCTTTGACTCAAACCATCTGATTGACGTTAGGCCGAGTCGTCTAACTCCCACCTGGAGGAATGGGAGATCGGGTACTGCTGAGATTGCTAGAAGATTGGACCGCTTCCTGGTCGCAGAAAATATATTGTCTACGTCGGGCTTCCCAGCTTCATGGGTCGAGTTCCCTTATGTATCAGATCACACGCCTATTCTCCTCAGGTTAAGGCTCCCTGCGCTTCACATTTCATCTCCTTTCAAGTTTAATCAATGTTGGCTCTCGTCCGAGGCCTATTCCGACTTAGTTCACGGGGTCTGGAGTGATCCTTGTTTTCAATCGGAAGCCAACCCCCAGCGATGCCTTGTCTGGAAGTTAAGAATACTCAAAACAAAATCCAAAGCCTGGTTCCACGATTTAAAGAAGTTGCAAAATTCAAACTTACACAAGCTAGAATTAGAGATATCACAGATCTTACACTCCTCGTCTTTGGCAGCATTGACTTTGGAGGAATCGGCCTCCCTGAAGCAGCTTGAGTCTGAGAGAGCCTCCCTTCTTATTGCAGAGGAGAATACCTAGCGTTTGCGCAGCAGACAGACTTGGCTTAAATGTGGCGATAAAAACTCTAGCTATTTTCATAAAGTCGCCAGTTTCAACCGTGACAAAAAGTACATTTGGTCCATTAAAGATAGCGGTGGAGATATTCTAAGTGGACAGAAAGCCCTCCAGGAAGAGGCGGTAACTCACTTCAGTCGCCTTTACAAAAAGTCAGCAAATATTGATCTCCGGGGGATGGTGTCTACGGCAAATCTCTTTCCCAGTTTTGTCTCAGATGTGGAAGCGGCAGAACTCTACAAACCTGTTTCACTGTCGGAGTTAAAAAATATTCTCATACAATTCAAATTGGAAAGAAGTCTCGGACCAGATGGATGGTCGACATAATTCTTCTGCTATTTTTTTGACCTTGTTGGCTTGGACCTACTCCAGATGGTGGAAGACACCCGCACTTCTGGAAAGATTGTGGGAAGTATTAATTCTACCTTTATAGTTTTGATTCCTAAAGAAAGCAACCCGCTCTCTTTTAGTGACTACCGTCCGATTTCCCTCTGCAACCTCATTTACAAGTTGATTTCAAAGGTTATTTCAAACAGGATTAAGCCTCTTCTTGAAAGAAGTCTCTCAGAGGAGCAGCTAGGCTTCTTGCGGGGTAGAAGAATACAGGATGCTATTGGAGCCGCCCACGAATGCATCCACAGCATTAAGAAGAAAAACCTAAAGGCACTGGTTATGAAATTGGATCTCAAACAAGCATTCGATTGCATTGATTGGGAGTTCTTGAGATTAATTCTCCACTCGGTGGGCTTTGGTGAATCTTTCATTACTTGGATTATGTCATGTGTCTCTAGTTCTTCCTTTGCAGTTTTGATTAATGGCGAGGCCTCCAGTTTCTTTAAAAGTGAGAGGGGGCTCCGCCAGGGATGCCCACTCTCCCCCTACCTCTTCATTTTGATTATGGAAGGGCTCAGCCTTCTTCTCTCAAAAAATTTTGCGGAGCACCATATCTCCGGCATTAAAGTCTCAAAGCTCATTAAATTGGTACATCTCTTGTTTGTTGATGACGTTTTACTTATGTCTAAAGCGGATTTACCTGAGTGGCTGGTAATTCTTGAGGTGCTTCAGCTTTTCTGTTCTGCTTCCGGTTTATCCATCAACTGCTCCAAATCCTCTGTCCACTATTGGGGTCTTTCGGAGGCTGAACTTCGCACTCTCAAGAGCTCTGTCCCCTTTACTTTTGTTCACCTGAGTGAAGGTTTCAGGTACCTCGGTTTCCAGTTAAGATTGGGTGCCTCCTCGCCGGAAGATTGGAAATGGCTGGTGGCACGATTTGAAAGAAGGATTCACTTTTGGTGTAACAAATGGCTGTCCCTGGGGGGACGTTTCATCTTGGTAAAGTCTATTCTGGAAAGTCTTCCGGTTTTCTGGATGTCTCTGGAAAAAATCCCTAATAAGATTGTTACAATTCTTCGGAGACATATATTCAATTTTCTGTGGAATTGCAGTCCTAGTCATTCTCGTTTTCATCTGTGCAACTGGGAAGCCCTATCAAAACCTCGTAGATTTGGGGGCTGGGGGCTTATGGATTTGTCTGCTTTCAACACGGCCCTCCTGGCCAATTCTTTATGGAGAGCGGTCACAGTTGATACGATCTGGCACCGGGTAATTGTTGATAAGTACTTAGGCGCTCTGCCGCTTGTTCATTGGATACGCAAGCCATCCTTTCTGCAGAGGAATGTCTCCCCCTTCTGGAAGGGTATGGTGACTTCCTTACCAGTTATCCTTCACTGGTTAGTGTGGAAGCCGGGAGCTGGCACCGAAATCCGTATTGGAGTTGACAATATTCTGGGTCTGGGAGACCGATCTCTCCTCTCGGACGAGCTGAGGACGCAGCTCCAGTTTCTTCACTATACACATCTTGCACAGGTGAATTTACAGTCGAACAACAGCTCTCTCCCTGACCGCTGGATGAACAGTGGTGATTTACAGTTATGTCAGCCGCTAGCATCAGAATGGGACCTTTTTATTAAAGCGCTCAAAGGTGCGGGCATCTCTCTCTCTGCGCGTCCCGATACACTTATGTGGGCCGGTGGAGACGCCACGGGGATCATCTCTGTCAAGAATTTATACATTGCTCTTCACAATCAGCGTTTGGAAACAGTGGATCGATCATGGTTCTCCCTCCTTTGGCGTTGGGACATTCCCTTAAAATTAAAGCTTTTTATTTGGCTCGCAGGGAAGGGAAAGTCACTTACTTGGGACGTGTTACAACGGAGGGGTTGGAAGGGGCCGGGGATTTGTCCCCTCTGTCGCAGGGAAGCTGAAGATATTCATCACTTAATGGTGTATTGTTCCTTCACTCGGGTTGTTTGGTCACTGGTGCTCAATCAATTTCCGCTGCATTATTCATGGAATGGCTCCACTCTCTCTCACTGTTACACCCTTTGGCTGGCCCAAGTTACAGCGCCGAAGTATTTACCTGTTTTTGTTTGCTGGTACATCTGGAATGCTCGAAATCGAGCTATTTTCGATTCAAGTCCTCCTACGCTGAATGGTGTTTTTTACAAAATCGTGTCATCTTTCCACTGGAAGCAGTCTTCGTCAAAGACTCCAATACACAATTCCTGTGATTTCACTCCAAAGGAAGGATACACTGTGGCATGCTTTGATGGTGCTGCCCAGGCCAGTGGAGGAAGCTGTGGTGCGGGGGGTTTCTTTAAATTTCATCCGTCAAGGTGTACCTGGTGGTTTCTAAACTGCGGCATCGGCACTAACAATAAGGCCGAGCTCTTGGGTTTATGGGCCTCCCTCTATCTTGCTTCCTGCTGGTCCATCAGTCACCTGCATGTCCTCGGGGACTCGCGTGTTATCATTGATTGGATCTCAAAAAAGTCCAAGTTACATTCGGTCCACAATGATAGCTGGAAGGATAGAGCGATGGGGCTGTCAAATCTCTTCGCGGACATCTCCTTTCACCACATTCCCAGATCGCATAATCGAGAGGCGGATGCCCTCTCGAAAAGAGCTCTTAAAGAAGAGGTGGGTAGACTCTCGGTTTTCCATAGTGATAGTGGGAGAAAGATTCCTATCTCCTCGATAAATGTCTTTTGAATGAGGAAGGCTGTTCTCCTTCTTTTAGTGTTGGTTGGTGTATTGGGGTTATATATTGTACTTGCCCATTTCAGAGGGTTCCCGTTGGTGTTTAGCTTGAGTGGGACTTTTCGCTGCTGTGTCACTTTCATGGTATTGATCGCCGGCCGTTTGACTGTGTAAAGAAATTTATACCTAATATAAATTTGAGCAATTTTCTCTTGGAAAAACTTCCTCCATGATGCATATATATTACCCATAATTTTATCCATAAAGGAACTCCTTTACAAAGTGCATATATATTTCCCATAATTTTCTCCCTACCGTATAGTTAAAGTAAAACACTTGTACGAATTGTTACTAAAATAGCTAAGAGTGTACCCATAACTCGACATGTCGGAAACATCATTGAAATATTTTCCATTCCAAACACCATTGTCCCAATATATGGTGTCATTCTTCCACGTCGACACAAACTGGATGGCTACATTTGGATGCATCTGAAGGTTCTGTTAACACATACTTCGTCCACCTATTTCAAGAGTTCACAAGGAGTTGAAAAACTTATGATTCATTAAAATATTTTAAAACAACTATAGTAGGTGTAGTCCCCTAGGAAAGAGATTTGAAATTATATGGTTTTATATGACACACATTTTCTTAGCATCATAACATGGCATTATACTATGGTTTCAGTTTGGAAATATCTCCTTGCATCAAAGAAGTTTGTCTCAAGGTTCATTTAAGTGCATATAAAAGTATATTGAGTAATCATGTTTTTCATGGCACAAGGGGTATTTGGTATGATGATGTGTTTCAGTTTTGGTACGTCTTACTTTTCAATGGAATTAAAGATTGCATGGAAAACTCAAACATACATGAATCAACATACAGAGGCATATATGGTAGCATTTTTCATTTTATTATATGTTTTAAATTAGCATGGTAATAATGCTTGAAGAGTTGCATAAGCCTATATTTTATATTGAGCATATAGTGATGTCCATGGTTATATTTTATAGGTTTGACATTGAAATCATGGTCCAACTATGGCATATATGGTTAAAAGGTTGACATGCCCATCCTAAAATTTTATAATTTTGGCACCTATATAAGACATGGTATTGGTTATTAAATGAAAGGTTCACATTCACAAAGGTTTGGGTCTAACCAACGTTGGTGATCTCCCATGTGTAATGTATCAAAGACACATCATACAAGTGATTGATTTGATATGGGAGGGTGATATTTTGTATGTGGTTTATAGATTTGGTTTACATGTGATTTCGACATGTTTTAACACATGCTTTTTGATATATGAATATGGTGTGTCATGAGTTGGCCATGCATTTAAAACTTGGTACGAGTGGGAATTTATGACCATCAAACTCACACCTTTCCATTTTTGTAATTTGTCAGGGATTATTCATTTCTTTTTTAGATTGTGGAGAGAAAGCTCAATGTTGTGTTCACTCCAGAAGATCGTTTCTTGTTCATTATTTCAATTGTTGAAGCTTGCACAAATGTCTAGACTTGGAATACATATAAAGACAAGTCTCTACTTGCCAAGGTATGTATCCACACAAATTTGAGAGTATCATTGTAGCTAGTTTGTTGTTAAATGAATTAATATGGATATGTTGTTGGTTTCTAGCATGAAGGTCCTCTTTCCATTGTCTTCCATTTATATACAAAGAATGTTATGTTGAAAGAAGTTTAAATGTTTTGGAACTTCTCGTTTTAAAAGGTTTATTACTGTTGAAAGAGTTTATGATGAAAATAATCACAGTGGGTCTATTGCTTTTTCAATTTCATGAATATTTTATGCTATCACTATATCAGTGTATCACTTTTCATCCTCTTTTCCACGTTGTAGAATGATTTTACTGAAAAATAGAAATGGTTATAAAGTGGAAGAATTATTGGTTAAACTCGTGATAATGACCATTCCCTTATAGTGAAATGTGACCTAGGTTCAGTATTGGATTCGTTTAAAGGTCTGAAAGAAGAACGAGTTGAAACCCTGGTTTATTTATGTGTTGCATGTACCTTAGCTCGTCTTTAATCATTCTCATACATGGTGTTTCTTCCTCTGCTGAAAGAAGTGTTTTCTGGGTTTAAATGTGTTGTAGATACTCATCCTTTGAAACATTTACTTCGTTATGCCCAAGGTTGTGAATTCGACATATCATGTTGGTATGGTTGTTGTGAAAATCATGTCCATCTTTCTTGATTGTTTTATATTATGCTTGGGTTACATGATAAAAGTATATGGGCTCGTGTTCATTCTAAAAAGAATCTATCCATTTTTCTCATATTATGTTCTTTATATGATAGTTCATACTCTATTTTGGTGTGTCAAATAGCCCACTTCCTAGAAAATTGTCAATCACCACATTAACTCTTTGATTATACTTGCCATGAGTATTGGTAAATTTGGATATACGAGCTCAACAATTTTAAATATCAATTGGTTTATATAGTGTTATTTTTAAAGGATGGTATAAAGATTGTTATTGTTATTTCAAATATAGTAAAAAGCGTTGAATGATACCAAACCCAAGTCTTTTTATTATTGGTTCAAGTTGTAGTTTGATGTGTGTGTGTGTGTGTGTTGGGTTATTATTTGATAATACTCACAAATAAATGAACAAACAATGGCATTAAGTGGCTGAATTAAAATTCTAAATGAGTTTCACATGGATATTTTGTGTCATATCCTCCATTTGTTTTCACTTTCGATAATCATATTCCCTCTATCATAAAAATGGTCAAGAATATATTAAATGCAGAAGTCTCTCTCTCTCTCTCTCTCTCTCTCTCTCTCTCTCTCTATATATATATATATATTGATTTGTTTGATATTAAGAGGCATGCAACAAGATTGAAGTTTTCAGATTGACTAAAGAAACTAGAAGAGTGAAATCGTTATGATGAATGTGCATGGGTTTTTTCCCCTCCTTTTACATAATTCCTTTTTCATTTCTCCCCTTGCATACTTGATCTGCCATGCTGTAATCAAATCCTTATTAGTCATATTCAACAAATTTTTCAAAGTATGTATATCTTGATGTTTGTAGTATTATACTTAAAAGATTTTTATCGACTAATTGAAATGGAAAATAGATGAGCTTATTTAGAAAGGGAAGCAGAGGAAGTAATAGGGGTGATAGAGGAAGAAGAGGAAGAATGCCTAACATGTTATGGTAGTAGGGAAGACACAAGAAGATAAGGTTCTCGATTCATTTTGATGGATATTCAGATGAGTTCAACCAGTTGGTGCAAACTGGTCATTTAAACCTCGGTGGGTAGCCAGTTGTACCTTTAGCTCCTCCCAATCAACATTTTCAACCTCATCCTAGTATCATGGACATTCTTGAGCCTCCTATTCATCCTACGAATGATGGTTGGAACAATAATCCAATGAATCCTCCTTCGGGTGTTGCACATTGGCTTTTAAGTCATAGAGACCCTTCTGTACCATATGCCTTTGCACATATTGTTACTTCAGTTGCTTCTATATCTCATTCCTCTCCACAGGATAATAAAATTCCTTCTCAATAAATTCCAAAATACAAGGGAAAGAGGCATATTGTTATCCCTAATACCGATACATCTCAGTCTACCTCTATGCACTCAAAACAAAAGTCAACAAAGGAATAGTTTGGTAGAAATGAAGTTTCCTTCAGCGATATGCATCCAGAAGTGAGTAACTATGAAGGCAAGGAAGAGAAAAATATTTTTCTCGATGACATACAAAATCTTAAACCAAACGATCTTGAAGGCAAAAAGGAAAGAGAGATTTATTTTAAGAAGAAATATCCCCATCTTTTCTAACTTATGTCGTGACAATATTTATTTTTGGACATATGAGACTTTATTTTTGAGAAAACGATTGTTATATGGTATTTATTTTTGAGAAATTAAAAAAAATCATATATTTTTTATATATATGGGAGGTACAAGTGTTTTGTTGATTTCGAATGATTTTGATGATTTCATATATATATATATAGGAGGTACAAGGGAATTTTTTTATAAAACGAAGTTAAGAAAACCTAGTGGGACCCCACCTACTATTAGTTAAAATATAAAAAACATTTGTGACCCTTTATCCTAAAAAAATCTTACTCTCTCATAAATTAAAAGCTAATTAAATTTGTAAAATAAAAGTAGTTGAACTACCCAATTACTTTGAAGAAGATATAAGAGCATATGAGAAGTTCAAAAAGGGAATAGAGAAGAGAGACTACTAATAAGGGTTGTTTTGAAAGTTGGCAATGAAAAGACTAGGTGGTTTTGATCGATGATATGCTCCAAGGTAATTTATTTTCTTTGAAGTCTATTTTTCTTAATTAGAAATTCTGATGCTATTTCGTGCTAATTAATGCAAGTTTTGCAGAGTTTTAACGATGATGCACATGTAACTTGAAGTGATCCAAATTGGTCTTGTATTTTAATATTTTCTTATGGCATCAATTTCCCATGTATGAGTCTTAATTTCATATTGGGCTTCCAAGAATTTCTCTGGTTCAGGCCCTCGCAAGGACCTGAAGAGACATTTCCAGTTGTAACTTAGATTTGTTGCTAATAAAATTTTGTTGATTTCTTTCTCACTTTGTGGATTGTTGGGATACCATTATTTCATATTTGTATTACTATTTTTGTTACATACTTCAACATTTCCATTTTTATAGATTCTTTTGTATCATATTATTTATTTTAATGTTGCAATAATTAGTTAAAAAAAAACATAAAAATTGTATATTAAAAACAAATTTCAGATCCAAGAATTGCATTTCTTCGAGTCTGACCAGAATTTTGAGGGGCTATAAACAAGGGTGATATTCTCGTATATCTCGCATCGCCTAACAAGATTCCAAAAATGTTTGTGTAAAAAGCATCATCATTCCTTTCATCAACATTTCTTTGGTGACTATACTGGGGAATTATTAAGTCCATGGTACTTTTATTTTATTTTATTTAATGACTTTACCTATCCTTCAATAGTTGAATCTAAGGGTTTTTTTGCCTAATCAAAGAAGCATAACTTCAAGTCCGTTTGACTTCATTCTAGAGATTGTTGTGTCCAGTGAACAACTTGAAAGCTCTTCGGAGATAATTTCTCATGATATAGAAATTCAAGAGCAAAGATAGGCCTTGGAAAGGCAAGCTCGTAATCATCCTCCTCATTAGAAAGTTTTCTTATGACCACTCAATCTTGTGTATCACAATGAACGAGGGGAGAAACACATGAATTTGATCCTTTTATTGAAATTGGAATAAGGACGAAAATCCTAGAAAACATGTTACGAGGAAAATCACTTTATGGCATGGGGTAAACCACAACAGACGAAATGACTACAGAAATCAACTCTAATCCCAAGTATGCTATATAAATGAAAATGATAACAAGACAAGATAATTATCCTACATCATCTAGATGTTCGATGAATACCACCGTTGAGCATGTGAATGAAAGTTTTATACTTGCAACTTGTCCTCAACAACCAAGAGAAAGCAAGCATATGGTGATAATATATAATTTTAGCACATACAATAGCATAATCCATTAACATTCATAACAAATACGCCCATGGAATAATAATTCAAATATTTGCAAGATATCAATTGGACGAGAAAAGAGTATTTATATTAAAAATGATCAACAAAAGTGTATGAGTGACAAACTTATGTGTCGGCACGTCTCGGAACTGAGAAACTAAGTCCCTTCCAGTTGTGCCTCCACCACTTCAATCCTCCACCAAAGGCAAGCTCATATATGAGAGACAATGAGGTTATCCATCAAAGAGGGAAGAGCTTGGGGGATGAACAATGTTTTCAGACTTTAAAGGACAAAGGGATGCATACTCAATGTGAAGTGAAAATTTCTGCAAATTATATTTTCTCTCAAAAGTTGAATTCTCTCCTCCTCCATGGCTTGGATATGGCTCAATTTATAGCCTTCAAATGGAACTGAAGGGATGATTCGGAACGTTTCCATCATATGGAAGCTCAAGGATCATGGATCTCGTGACGTGACATGGAAACCTGGCATAATTTTTAATTTTGAGCACCAAACCCGATGTACGCGGGCTGTAATGGTGCAACCTACGTATACACATGTTGTATAACTGGTAGGGCGTGTATATGTGGAAAAACATGATTTTTTATCTCTGGGAAGTATAAAAGGGGACTTCAAGTCTAGATAGGAAAATGGAAAGGCCATCTTAGCAAGTTGCTTGGGGTGAGGAAAAATTAGTTGTAACAGATTCCCCCTAATGTGTGAGGTCGGAGGAGTATATGTGATGGTCAAAATACATTATAATTCCCATAAGTGGAGTGATGGAGACTCAACTGGAAGAACTAGTTGCTCATGAGAATATTACAATTCATAATGACTTTGCACACATGGCTTCCAATTTGAATTACATTGTAGATCCATGTGAAAATATACCAAAAAGTTGTTCATGGCCATGAATAGGCAATACAAAGTAGACACATGCCATAGGTTGTCATAGTCACGAACAATGCCCAATGGAAACCAGTCTCAAAATCAATCTGAAGATATCTATATACAATGGAGTACAATCTGATCTCCCATGATCACTGAAGTCATATAGGTACTATTCTAATGAATGATAGCAACAACTCAGGAAAGCTACTACTATAAACTGATGTCTTCAAGTATTCTACATGATCCGCCAAAGGTGCAAGTCTACATCATGTGAATAGAGTTGAGGTCGAACACAGTGAGATTTAGTTTGATTACCGATCATTGAGGTATATCGTTAACAAATGCGAGACAACCTACCATTAATGAAAGTAGGTATCAAGGCACCAAGTAAATTCTTACAAGTGTGAATAAAGGTGTTGAGGTTGAACACTTGAAGAATCCATCGATCAGGAGACATTGATGTATTCCAAACTATCGATGGTGGGAGAACTTGCCATTGATGACTGCAAGCCTCTAGGTACTCATAGGACTCTAGGCCTCATTTCCAAAATAGATGAGCTAAAGTCGATGGAAGGAGACTTGCTGAAAGGAGAGCATTAAGGCATCTCTCATCAGTCAACACAAGATACAAAGCAATAGATTGATGGATGAGAGAATTAAGGCATCTCCCATCCATTCACACAGTCATATTATATAAGTTATCAATTTCCTTTCTTGTGGGATCCACATATCTTCTTGCCTCCATCAGGTCTAATGGCACAATGACTTTTAGGCCTCCTCCTTCAAAAATCATCTCTCTTTTCTTCAAGTTGATAATCGTCTGATTTTCGAAGGCCCGATCCAGTCCAAGCAAAGCGGGGTATGGTTGAATTTTATCCACAATATCGATGACTTCAAAGTCGAAAATACTGCACACTCCATCTATGTTCACATGTACTCCTACCAGTCTCCTGATCGGTATTTTCTTATGTTGGTTAGCCAACCTCGACTGGATAGTCGACCATACTAGCTTTGGTTTCCCCATCATTTCCCATGTCTGTCTTGGAATCACATTGATGTCTGATCCTGAATCCAAGATGACATTATCCATGTCATATTCTCCTATGTGCGCACTTAATTTGAATTATATGTGTTTCATCTTCTTGCGCAGGACTTGGTTCACTGCTTTCTGCGTTGTAGGTACTTCTTTGTCTTGTGTAAAATAATCAATCATCCTGCACTGTGCATTTAGTGTTGTCTCATCCTGCATCAATTCTAAACATCTTTTTAGAAATTCCTTCAAAGTATTTACCTTCTCGACTGTTCTGTCTGGAATAGTGTGATCATACACTGATGGCATATCGTATACGTGTGGTGTATTTGATGTTGAATCTATCCAGTCTGGTCCCAATATTTCTTTCCTTGCTTGTTGATAAGTCTCCTTTTTTTCCTGTGGGTTGAATGCTGACATAGGCTCAACAACTTTTATTATCCATTGTTCTACTCCCTTTCCTTTCTCTATTGCATTTGGTCTGGTTCTCGTCCCACTGCGCGTATCAATTGCTACTTTTGGTTGATCGTCGCATTCTTCAACAACTATCATCTACATGTTCTTGTTATGGTTCTGGTGTTGGTTCTGATTCCCTCTCACCTACCACTTTGCTATCAATTGAGGACAATCTTCTATCGCATGATCCAAGGCCCTATAATACGTACATGTCGTGCAAGAATTTGGGCAATCTCTTGCTAAGTGTCTAGTTTGATTGCAGTTGTAACAAATTATCGATCCTCTACCTCCTCGACCAAATCCTCCACATCCTTTATCTCTGTCAAAACCTCCACGTCCACCCTAATTAAATTCTCTTGGAGTGTTATACTATGGGATTCCCCCTTCTGTTGTGACGTTTTCCCCCTGAATTATGTACACATTTGATGATACAGATTATTTTAGGAACAATATGAAGGTAGAGATATAAAAAATATATCAGAAGGAATTTACATAGAGTTATGGCAAGGAAAACAATAATATAGTAAATCTCATATTCTATTAATAATTGTCTGAAATACAAAATACTATAAAATGCAAAAGAACACAAGCTAGCTAGAATGGTGGTAGCTTATCTCTGAGAAGAGATGTGTCGGCTATGCTCATTTGCAAGAAGCTGGTTACAATGAGGCTCCAAAGGAATTTTTAACATAAATCATAAATGAGAAAACCCTAACATCCAAAAACCTAACCCTAGGAGATGAAGTGCCAAAAGTCATGTGGGCCTTGATGGGGTAAGATGGTGCATCAATTTCTCGGGGTCGTAAATTTTGCATATGATCTTCATTTTAGGCGCATAATAGCCCATTGGAAAGGTCTATCCGAGGACTACACATTTTTCCATCACACTCTAACTTTGTGTACAATGTGATTGTGGAGGGCCCAAAAAACGTTGTTTAGGGTCTCAAAACGGCCCCAGAAGTTTAGGACCTGAAAAGATAGAAAAAAAATACCAAAATGGAAATTGGGCTTTGAGCCGGTGGAATAGGTGGGTGGCCGTCAATATCCACCTGGATCATTCCTACTCCCTTAGGAATCAATGGTATGCATTGCGTCAAGTGCCTGAATCAGATGATGAAACTTCTGTTAAACCTGACTCCTGGTGAGCCACTTGCCCTAGTGAATAATTTTCCTTGCTTTGACAACCCGATAGAGTTTGATAGTCTATTGGTGGGTGTCCTTTGTATTGGTATCCATGATCTAATCAACTATCACATGTTTGATGTAGGAAGGATTGAGTTATGTAAGGGCTGACTGCTCGATCGCATCCGAAGTGTCCATGAGAGGTGGACAATACGGTCGCCTCAGTTCCACATTAAATACCTGGTCTAATCGAAGGAAAGGAGGAATACTTAATTCAAAATAATTATCACCCACAACTTTGGTGATGGTGTAAGTTTTGTATCATAGTGGGCGGAGCTTCCGATGGGGTCTTGTGAGGAACTCTTTCTGCAAATGCAACCATACCTTATCTCCCACCTAAAATTTGTGCGGTACCCGATGTTGATCGCGACACTGCTTGTACTTAGCATTGGCTTATGCACAATATCATGAACTTATTTTTGGATGTGTTGGATGCACTCAACAAATTTGGCTACCTGATCAACCTCTGTCTGAGCATGGGAGGACTCTTCTTGTGCGGCTGCAATGGCCAGAGCTACGTCAATGGGGGCCAATGGTTGAAACCCCAAGAACACTTGAAAAGGGTTGTGGCCAATAGAGTTGTGAGGGGATCTGTTGTAGCTACGTTGAACATAAGGAAGGCTTTCATCCCATGTGTGTGGATGTTTGGAATCATACATGCGCAGGATATGGAAAATCATCTTGTTGACTACCTTTATTTTTCCATTAGTCTGTTGGTGGAAGGTAGTCAATTTAGTCAGCTTGTTGTCCATCATCGACCATAGGATAGACCAAAAGGTGCTCAGAAACCTACTATCTCGATCATAGAGGATAGTTTTTGGTAGCCTAAAATGAACCCAAACATGTGTGAAGAAGATCTTGGCGGTGTCCTAGGCTATGATGCTCTTCTTATAGGGTGCCAAAATTGCCATCTTGGAGAATCGATCGACCTCCACTAAGACACACTCATTCCCATGCTTGGTTGAAGACAAAACGAACATGTAGTCCATGGAGATGGACTCCCAAGGCCTATCTGAAGTAGGAAGAGGGGTGTATAGCCCTTGTTTCTTGATGGAGGGCTTGGCAATGGTGCAAGAGGTGTAGGATCTGATGTACTTGCGAACATCTTATTGAAGCTTCGGCCAATAAAAATTATTTTGCAGTATTGCCACTGTCTTTTCTACACCAAAATGTCTTGTTACCCGACTGTAATGAACTTCCTAGATTGGCTTTGCACGCTCGCCTAAATGAACACAAAGGTGGATAAGATGGCATAATAACCCCTCCTGGAGATGAAAGTTGGGAACTGTTATGCCTGCGCTTAATGTCTGATAGGCAGTAGAAAATTCAGAATCATTATTGTATATTTGTGGCCATCCATATGTCTCATGTCCACATGAGCTGAGAATTGTGGTTAGCGCTGCCACTGAGGGTCGGTTGAGGAAATATGCGACGTGGTTGGTGATACCTTTCTTGTACTTGATATTTAAGTGGAACTGTTGCATGTACATGGACCACTTCTGATGGCAGTCATTTTGTAACTTTCCTTGTGTCTGCATAAATTGCAAAGGCTTGTGATTAGTGTGGATGATCGTTTCCTTACCCATAATGTAATGCTCCCACTGTCAACATGCCTGCACAATGGAGTACATCTCTTTGTCATAGGTGGGGTATCTTTGAACACCATTCGATAGAGTTTCACTATGATAGGCTACTAGATTCCGATGTTGAGTGAGGACTGTGTTGATATCATAATCTAAAGCATTTGTTTCAATCTCAAATAGCCATTATAGGTCCGACATAATGAGGACTGGTGCTCAACAGAGGCGAGATTTCAAATCCTTGAATGCTTTTTGTTGGGGTGTGGACCACACAAACTTGGCCTTAGTGTTACCCTTGGTCACTTGGATTAAGGCCCAAGCGATATGAGAGAACCCCAACACAAATCGTCGGTAAAAGTTAGCAAGGCCCAAGAAGCTGCAGAGCTCGGTCATTGTTTTCGGGGCCGACCAATCGCAAATGACTTGGATCTTGACTGGATCCACATGTACACCCTATGAATCCACGATGTATCCCAAATATTGGATTCTATGCATGTCGAAGGAACACATCTCCAAGTTGGCATATAACTTGTGCTGGCATAGGGTGCCCAATGCCTGTTGAATATGCTCCAAATGTTCCTCCTAAGTTTTGTTGAATACGAGGATGTCATCCAAATATACAACCACAAAGGAGTTTGTGAATGGTCGTAATATATCATCCATCATTTGCATGAATGTTGTCGGGGAATTATTCAAACCGAAAGGCATGACCAACCACTCAAAGAGGCCTTCTTTGGACTTGAAGGTTGTCTTCCATACATCATTTTTCTCAATCAACACCAGGTGGTAACCTGAATTCATATCAGTTTTACTGAAAAACTTGGCTCCCTTGAGTTGATCGAGAAGATCATCAATCTGGGGAATTGGGTATCGGTTCTTGACTATGATCTTTTTCAGGGCTCTGTAATCAATACAAAGTTTCCATGTCTCGTCCTTCTTCTGTACTAGAACAATTGGGCTCCCACAAGGTGAGGAGTTGGGTCTGATGTGGCCCTTCAGAATGAGCTCTTGGATCTAGCGTTTGATTTCTTCATTCTCCAGAATATAACGCCTATATATAGGGTCTTTAGGAAGAGAAGCACCAGGTGTCAGATCAATTGGGTGCTTTACCTGACAGTGCACAGGCACCCCAGTAGGCGAGGCAAATATGTATTTATACTCCTCGACTATTCCGTCCACCTATTGTTGTTGGGCAGAGAGACCCGATGCATAGGTTTTGGCAGTTGCAGTGACCTTACGGTCACCTTCTGAGCAAACTATATAGAGGAAAAATCTCCCAGTCTGAGAAACCACCTTTCTACACTGCTTCACAGAGATCAAAGATACCGCAGTATTTGGGACTGCCTCCGGTACCTTGTAGACTTGATCTCCCAAAGTAATAATGATACTACGAGGCCTAGATTCATAAACAACGTGACATTTCAACATATATGGTTTTCCTAGAAAAACATCACAAACTTCAAGTGGGGAAACATCACATAATACCTCGTCTTTGAAGGGTTTGATGTCGTGGTGTAGGAGACATTGTTGGCTGACGCAAATGTCTCGTCCCTAGCTGAGCCAACCGATGGTGTACGACTAAGGATATGGTGTCATTTTCAAGTTCAACCTCTTGAAAACCTTTGAAGAGATCAGGTTCTTCTGGCTACCGCTGTCAACAATGAAATGGAGTGGGGTTCCCCTCACCTGGATCCGTGAGTGGAAAATATGCTCCCCTTCTTTAGGCTCCTCAGGTTCCTCTAGATGGAATTTTATGGTAGAGATAATGACACTAGGTTCTGCATCAATGATCTATCTCCCCTTTTCTGGCTCAGAATTAGAGTTTGAGTCAACATCCAACCCTAGGGCTTTCGTCTCAGCCAACAACGACTGTTTGGAGTGACACTCATCAGTATTGTGCCAAGGGATCTTGTGGAACTCACACCATTTTCTAGTGTCCTTCTTCGACTTCCCATTACCCTTCTTTTTGGGGGGCTTTGGTTGGCTATCCTGGGTTTGTCCATCCTTTCTCTATCCTTTGTCCTGGGAGTTAAGGCCCCCCTTACCATACTTTGGTTGTTGTGAATTTGTAGATATGAACTCTCTCTTGTTTTGTTGCTTGAATTTTTGCTCGATTTTGACAACATATCGATAAGCGACTCCCAATGACGAGATGTCCATAAACTCCATTTCAGTTTGGATGTACCTATGCAGAGCCCCACGGTATTTTAGGACCATATTTCACTCAGATTATTTGATACCCAACTTGGTGCGCAAGGTATGGAAAGTATTTATGAACTCTGACACCGTTTGGCCCCTCTCTTGGCATAGTGTGATCCATCTCGTGTACTGGTCATCATAACTTCCAACGAGGTAATATTGTTCCTTGAGGGCATCAACAAAAGCCACCCAAGTGTGTCCTGGACCAAAAATTCTAGACTCATCCTCGACATGTTGCGCACAGTAAGTGTCCCACCAATCTATGACACGGGGAAGGGCCTTAAGGAGCACGAAGGTGATCTTTTTACTGTTGGAAAAATTGTGGACAAAGAAATAACCCTCTAGCAAATTTAACCATTTTTTCAAAGCATCAACATCTATCTAGCCTTCAAATAAAGGAATGTCAAATTTAATTTGTAGATTGAAAGGCGTCGCACCTCCGAAGTGATTTTTGATTGAAGGTGCCTTCGTGGTTGTCGACAACCGTTGAAGGATCTGGGTGAAACTATCCATCATCTCATTCCTCAGTCACGCGAGGGATTCCTTGAGCAACAATTTGAAAGGATCTCATGTCCCATTGTCCCTATTTGCTTCCGCCTTGGAAGGTTGCTTGGGCATGTGAGAGCGATTTTCCTCAAGAGATACAAGCTCGAGACCCAACTCTTTATACCCTGACCTCGTCATGGAGATGCACTGAGGATGACAAGGAGCAGACCGATCTGATACCGCTGATCCAGATTATTTTAAGAATGATATGAAGAAAGAGATATAATAGAGATGTCACAAGGAATTTACACAGAGATATGGCAAGGAACACAGTAATATAGTAAATCTAAGATTCTATTAATAATTGTTTGAAATACAAAAGACTGTAAAATGCAAAAGCACACAAGCTAGCTAGAATGGTGGTAGCTTATCTATGAGAAGAGATGTGTCGGCTATTCTCATTCACAAGAAGTTGGTTACAATGAGGCTCCAAAGGAATTTTTAACATAAAGAATAAATGAGAAAACCCTAACATCCAAAAACATAACCCTAAGAGATGAAGTGCCAAAAGTCGTGTGGGACCCGATGGGGTATGTTGGTACATCAACTTCTTGAGGTTGTAACTTTTGCGTACGATATTCGTTTTAGGCACACGATAGCCCGTTGGAAAGGTCTATCCGAGGAATACACATTTTGTTGTCACACTTTGACTTCGTCCATAGTGTGACTATGGTGAGCCCAAAAAATATTGTTTAGGGCCTTAAAATGACCCTGGAAGTTTAGGACCCGAAAAGCTAGAAAAAAAATGCCAAAATGGAAATTGGGCTTTGAGCCAGTGGAATAGGTGGGTGGCCACTGATATCGACCTCAATCATTTGAAGTGCGCTCTCTCATCAAGTCGAATGTGCAAAAGTCTTTCTCATCGTTTCCTACTGATTTGCAAAAAGTACAAAATAAATTTCTCGGGGTACTCTAATATTTTTGTAATAGGGGACAAGCAGTTGGATGATGCCCCCACATGTTACATATCTTGCAGTACCCTACCCCTCCTGCCAATGAGTTTGGTGCTCCTATGGCCATATACTACGCGAAGGTTGGAAATTCTTCCTTTTTGTGGCCTTATGTCTTACATGATATACACCAAACATATTCATGCTTCTCCCTTTCCTTCGTTATCTCTGACAATTGAATTCTCAATGCAACCAACTATGACTGTACCTGTGCCATCTCCTAGGGGAGATGATTCTAATTTCATCATGATTTCCAATTCTTCGGTTTACGACATGACCTTCTGTCATGTTAATGGACAACGAATGTGGGGTAATAAGCCTACTATAAACCATTATCGGTCTTGTTCGTCATGAATCTGAAAGGTTAACCTACCCATTACATCTTTAAATCTATGGTCGAAATCCCACACTGTCTCGTTCTGTACTTGCTTAATTTTATTTAGTTCTATAATATATTGAGATTCATATTTCAACTTCTTGAATTCCTTTATCAATGCTTGTCCAATTTCTACCAAAGTTCTTGACTGCCTGGTCAATTTAGTTGTCTAAAACTTCATATACCACAATAGTGCTCTACCTCTGAATGTCGTAGCCAACTGTGAAATTTTTTTTGCCTCATCCTAGACATTCTTCACAGTCCATATTGTGTCGCACACAAATAAGTGTTGCTTAGGGTCCTCCGACCCTATTTCCTAAAAATTGGGCATTCTCAACGTATGGTCTACCCCTGCCATTGTATTTGGTGTTGTACTTACCTTTGGTGATGTTGACTGGCTCTGGTTTATTGTTTTGTTCCTGCTATTTTGACTATTTCTCTGACTTCCTCCACTTATTACAATTACTCTTGAACAAGCCTCGGTTTCAGCTTCAATTCTAAATGACACACATGGGGTCGCAGATTCGAATTTGAGATGAAATTCCTTCTTTTTTTGGGTAGTGTTATCGCACAAGTTGTAGGTTGGGAAAAGCCCGACCCAAACCACAATATGGCGACAACCAAGAGAACACCTACCCACTGTCACCTCAGATAGGTATTCTCGTCACTTTAGAGGTGAAGTGATCACCTCAAGGGGGGAATCTCAGGTGACCCTATGGGGAAATGAGACGAAAAGTGATATGATGAGATGAATGCCCTATAGGTCAAGTTTCTAAGTGGAAGGTGGATTTCATGACACGTCTCATAAGTGGTTTAAGGTTTCCAAGTCTTTGAGTACCTGTAGAAAGTGTTTATACCTGCCCGAGACATAAGAAAAGCCAACTGTACGGGCTATATGTTGGGTGGACAAGAAAGTTAAGCTTGATGTCCCTATTTGCAACAGTAATATATATATATATATATCAGCAGGTAAATAGTTGTTAGAGCTACTAAATAGATGCTAAAATTCTACCAAATGATGCAAGAGATAAGCTAGCTAAACACTAGTATAACTTTAGTATAGAAGCATAAGACTTTAGCAATGAAACAAGATTGTAAGAAACAAGAATTGCAGAGATATAATTGCAGCCTTATGGCTGTAGAAAACAAGTTGTTACAACAGAAAAATCAACCACCAAAACTTGCAAAAAATCCACCCAAAAGATGCACTAAGACTAGTAGATTATGTTGGCAAACTTTTAGTAAATTCTGACGGTTGAATTGTGAGTTATTCAAGAAAGTGTTTAGGGTTCACTTCAACCCTAATGAATATAGATTAAATTTTTAATAGAATCAATAACTACTTGGAGAAACAAGACACCTTTGTGGCCTTAGCAAGCTTAGAACACATAGAAAAAATTCCAACTTAGACGATCTCAATATCTCAACTTTTTACGATTACCAATGTAATAATTTATTTCTCCAATGAATGAAGATTGGTGTATTTCTATTGGGTAAATGGAGTCTCTTGATTAAACAAGTTGGATGAGTTACTTCCTTGGGGTTGTAATCCCTTTTACTCCTCAAGGCAAACCCTAACCAACAAGGAAAACCTAGGAGGATGTAAGCCCTTTTACTCCTAGTATCCTTTGCACCAAATTTTTTTTCAAACAATTACAATGGACTTGGAGGGGGTTGTATGCCCTTATACTCCCCAATAAATCATCAAATTAACCTTAAAACCAAGAAAAGAAAGCAATAAACATGAAATCCTTACCTAGTTGAAGCATTGTCAAGATGAAACCCTAATTCACCAAGCAAATTCCACCATAAAGCGAGAAACAAGCCTCCAAGAGAGCTAGCGTATCATCCATCCATCCAATAGCAAAGATAAACCATCACAAGATAATGTAACCAAGAGAGATAAAGATAAATTCCCAAGTTGGGCGCAAATTTCAGCCAAGTATCCTTCTCCACATCGGAGAGCTATGTCAAAATGAAATAGAGTTTATCTCTATTTATACAAAAATTTCTAAAACATGTTTGTCCACAATACTTAGGGTAAAAAAAAAGATAGGGGGTCAACAACCCTTATCTTTCCCCTTTAAAAAAATAATATTATTTAATTCATATTTTGCACATAATAAAAACCCTAAAAACAAGACATCACCCCTCTTCAACCAAGACCTTTCTTCCATGATCCATGGGCCTCTTCCTCAAAATGTGTCAAATGTCTATCATCACCACCACAACCTAGCCCTAGGTGACGCCAAGCCCTCAAAAGGTGATGTTTTGGCCCTTCCAAGCAATTCGTTTGGCATGTAAGAGATTGGTAAAATCCTACAAGGTGTCCTCTAGGTCTCCAAAGGCATGTCATCATCATCCAGAGCGTGGGCCCTTGGTATCCAACCTGTGGGCTTCAAGCCCCATGGAAGCCCAAGCTAGGCTTGTTCTTCTAGAACTGTCCACCAACTAGGTCCTACAAAGACACATGAATAGGCCCTCCAAGGATCTCAAGTCAAATGCATCATGATGAGTAAATCAAATCAATAAAAGAGCCATCTAAGCATGTGCATCCAAGCCACCTCATCAAAATAAACAAGTGCTCAAAGACCCTATGCAATTTTCCAAGTTTAGGTATGGGAGGGTTGACAGAGTGACCTATTGGGTGAATTGTACCTCAAGTTTAGGGGTGTTTCCTAAGGGGAACTCTTTCTAAGTCACGTGGATGAGGTGTCATGGATGGGAGAAATACTTTTGGGCATGGGGTTCATGACATACAAGGGGTTGTAGTGTCTCATTTATGGGTGCCTTTGTAGAGGGTGTGTTGCCCCTTCATTTTCAATGCAACCTTTTTCCAAGCCCATTTATTGCCTTTTATTATTTTAGGATGTTTCTAGGTTAAAGCCAAGGTGGGGCTTCTACCTAATCATGAAAAAAATTTCCCACCTCGACTCTACCCCAATCACATCATGCTTCCCTAAGTTGAAAACATGTGTGGATACCGTCGTGATGAACTTGGAGTTGTGGTGGTGAGGTGGGTTTCTATCTATGCAAGTGGACACTGCTGGTCAAGATATCTCTCGGTACTCCATGTCTGCAACCTGAGGGCCTCGAGACATTATCTCCTTAGTTATCCCTAGGAGTTGGGGATAACAGGTAGTACTACGACTCTATTTCTTTCCTTTTCCTTTCTCCATACGGTGTGAACTGAAGTTATGCGCAGGGGTCACTTCCCTCAAATTCTCTATGCTACTCTCCTTTTCCAACCAAAATATCCTTCTTACTGTATCTAAACCTTTTCCCATAGCACAATACTCCAATCTCTCTGTTTGAGTCAATATCTTCTCTCGGCATCCTCGGTCCATCCACTCATCCCTCCAACTATCAAACCTTCCTCTGGTCATCCCCCAGTTCCCCTATGTGCATGAAGGTGCTTAGCTATTGGAATCCATCGTCATGACATTCTTTTTGCACAATAACATCTTTATCCAAGTAGATAATGCACTCAAATATCTTCTGCGCAGACCTTTGAAAAAGTCCCTCTCCGCGACACTATAAGATTGGGTACAATATATTGCAAATTTTGTAATTTAACCCCCCTATATACTATTCAACCAGAAATATATTGCGTGAGAAATCTTATTACTTACTGTATAAGTTGTTTAATCCGTTCAGGAGTCCAGTTTCTTAGGGATTCAACTCTATATCTCCCAACGTTCTCTACTAACCTTCCTAACCATTCGGTCAACATAATAAAAAATTCACCAAAGAAAATTTCATGCAGATCTGTAAAAACATACCTTTGTAACCATTGTTCGTCGCTCAACCTAGGGTTTCTATTATATTCTCTAGCAAAGCTTCGTTTCTTTCTTTCTAGCCATTCTTCAATTTCTTCTCTATTCGGCCTCCAAAACATTCTCCTCAATTACAGTTCCTGGTCCTGACAATGGAACCATTTGTTGGTGCATAGGGGGGAGACCCGGGGTAATCAGTGAAATACCAACAAAACCCATAGACACCAACCCTTTCGGCATCACCTGCAGAGCAAGTGAAGTCTCACCCAAGGAATCTAGAGGGGCTACAAAAACCAAGGTTATACAGTGCTAAGGGGAAGTGAGGCATCATTCATACCCTTAGCTTACATGCGCAGTTCTCATAGTTAGTAGTTACTTTGTTATGAGACATAATCTATGCGCAACATGAAAATATCATATATGATCCACTCATTCAACATAAACCAGAAAACAACATAAATTGCAAACACACCATAACACATAGATTTACATGGTTCACCCAACTTGGGTTACGTCCACAACGGTTGGATTCTTATATTATTCATTAATATATTTCTTACAACTGCACATTGTGCTACAAACTATGCAACATTAATATCATCCCAAACCTGCCTAGTTGTTTTGTTGTAGTGTGAGTTCACTCCTTAATCATACTACAGATTCATTCCTTTGCTCGACTCCCTTACCCCAAAAAGAATTTGCAACTTACATGCACCATCACACTCTCACTCCCACATCCCCTCTCACTATTTCCTTTCTTACATATTTATACATACCAATATGGCTAAGCCCATTACAAAAGTGGACAAAGTGTCCCCCAAAACTTGTTACAAAAGTGGACAAAATGTCTCCCAACCCTACGGTTTATAATCGTTTTTTGCCTTCTACGCGCTGCTCCGTCGTGCATCCTTTTGTCGCACTCTTTGAGTCCTTGAAGTTTTCTTTTGTCACGTGCTCTGGTCCATATTCTAAATTCCTTTTACCCTTTGATATCCTTTTGGTACAGATCCTGGAGATTATCCAAAATGCCTCTCCAACAGTGTCACAAAGGTGATAGATTCTCTCATACCATGGTGTTTTGGAAGTTGTCAAGTGCCCAATTTCACTATGTATCTCATGAGAGTTTGTTCTTATTTTATTTATGTTGATTTTCTTCTTTGCACTTCTCAAAACTGAGAGGTAATTTTGATCTTCTAAATTAGGGTTGACCACCTCCTTGTAGTATCTTAACTTCCTTTTATCCACTGATTCTTTATCACACCACATATTCTCCTTAAATTTAGAAGTGATAATATTTATAATATTATCGATATTCTGAATGATGGCTTCTTCTTGTATTCCCCAAAGATTTAGCCAAGATTTGGCATCTTTATGCCATCCCCACTTGAGCCACTGGTGGTTTTGGCTAGAGTTTGAAGCAATTTTGGGGAGCCTCTTGCCATCCATGTTGTTTATCTTGTTTTTGTACGTTAGGTATCTAATCATAGCAATGCTCTCAATGGGGGAAATGATTTCTTCTATGAGGAGGATAGGATAGGTGTATTTCCCTTAATTTTGAGATTATAAGTTATAAAATTCTTTTGGATATGTTCTATCTTTCTCTGGGATTCTCTAGATATACTGCAACCCCAAACTTTAGATCCATATAAGATAACTACAGTGACGAGAGTTTGAAAGAGGATTGTTTTTTATCCCAAATCCAAAGGTCTTCAAATTTACAATTGTTTTCGAGCCCATAATAAGCTTTCCACCCTCCATTTATCCTTTTTTCAATGCTAAAGTTCCAATTGAGCTTGCGGTGGATGTCGAATCCCAGATACTTGTATGAAGGCACTTCCTCGAAGCTATTGTTGTCATAAACAAAAATTATCGTAGGTGATCCTTTTGGATTTAATTATCATAACCTTTGTTTTGTTAGTGTTCATTATCATGCCCATGCTAGAGCAGAAGTCCTTGAGGACTATACTAGAGAGAGTCGGGCCAACACAACCTGCATCCTCCAAACAATCTTCTAACTTATCAATATAGATGTTGAAACAAGTAGGGGATAGGGGTCAACCTTGCTTGACTCCTATATTATAGTTGATTTCTTTTGACCAACCCTCAATGTTCCTAAACTTGGCAATAACTTTCATATAGCCTTACTGCAACAACTCTTAACTCGAAAGGGACTTTAAGCTCTTATAACCTATTCCAAAGGTTAGTCCTGGGCACAATGTCAAAATATTTTCTAAAATCAACGAAACAACAAAGGAGATCAATTTTATCATTACGACACTCCTCTGTAATGATCTTAAATGTAACAAGGTGGTCCACAGTGGAATGGTAGCCTCTAAACCCATCCTGGCCTCTAGCTCTTTTTCAATGGATTTCTAACCATGTTTCGATCTTCTTTTCCAAAATACTTCTGTATAGCTTAGCTAAAATGGGGCTAATCATAATGATCCTATAATTAGAGGGATTGATTTTATCCCTACTTTTAAAAATAGGTACAATGAGGCTTTGAGTCCAAGGTTTTGGAAATCCTTGCTAGATAGCTAAATCGAAGAGCTTATGTATGTGAGGGATGAGGATAGGTCCTCCAATTTGTCATATTTCAGCTTGGTAACCTTCGATGTCCTTAAATTTTCCTTTTGAGAGCCATTTAACCCAAAACTTAATGTCTTCTATAGAAAACACTTCTTCCTTTGTAGAGTTGTTTGGCATGTTGTCCATGATGTTAGGGGATTCATACAAATTTTTAAGGTAAAAATTATTGTCCTTCAAGGAAATCTTATTGTTTACTTTAGTTTTACAAGTTAGAATATGCTTTAAATAGGTGCAAAAGATTCTCTTGCTTTGTATTTATGTAGTCTTTTTTTTTTCCATTTAATTGAGGTTTCGTATCTATTTATCTTATCATATTTTAAAGATGCATTGGAAGCATCCCTGATGGATTTTCTAGAAATTTTACATTCATTATCGTACCAAGGGTTAGTTCTATCGTTTTTATTTTTATGTGGCACCTTAATAGAGAAATTGTTAATTGAAGTAGAGAGGGTTGTTGTAAAATTCCGATAGTCAACTTCAATATTGTTATGATATGATATGAGTTTTAAATAATTGCTTAAGTATTTTAAGAAGAGATTGACTTTTTGTTTGTCAAAAAGTAAGTGCCTTTGGTTGTCAGAGTGCTCCTCTACAGAACTTTTGTGTATGGCAAAGTTAAGAGTTAGGGTTAGAGGTCTATGATCAGGGTCAAGTTCATGGTCATATAAAATATCAAAGTTTGCTATTTGGTTGTATATGAGGATATCCGATATTACATAATCAACAACATAGCTACCAGCCCATGGATACAAGTCATCCTATTATAATTTGGCCACATGTTTAGACCATTGCAAATTATTAAATCTTGAGAACTACAGAGCTTGATTAACTCGGTACCAAACAAATTCCCGATCAGGTCTTTAGAGTTTCTTTTGTAACTGTTAGCTAAGACAAGGTCCTCATCTAGACAAAGAGGATTAGGGTTGGAGTCATTACTTAAAAAAATGGCTTGATTGGTTGTATTTCTAGCATTAAAGTCTTCTAAGAGGAGGATACTACCTTCATTTTTCATATTGTAGATATCTTGCTCTAAGATTTTGTAGGGACAATTCTTATCTAGATTGTCTTTTTATAAAAAGTAGAGTTAATAGGTGTGAAACAACATATTGCTATATAAATATTCCTAGCATTAATATCAAATATCTCCATCCATATGTATTGATTGGGAGGATCTTTCTTACGAAGCTGGATGTGAGAAGAGATGTTCATTTTTCTGTCACATTCTATGCCTCCAATGCCTCTACGGGAGGACTTCTTGTTCCATGTGGACCGCAAAACAAATCCTTCAATATTAGGGGCCTTACATTTTTCATGCTCCCAAGTTTCAACCAAGAGAATAATGTCAATGTCACTCGAGATCCATCTTAGTATAGGCCCTTTGCTCCATGGAAAACCACAACAGTTCGAAAAGAGGATATGGAGTGTCCCAAATTGTTATTTATCGTTATCTTTTTTCTTTCTATCCCTAATAATAGCCTTTCGGTTTTGAATGATTTCTCATTTCCCTTCCTTCTTGGCTTCTTTCACCTTTTGAACTTCCTTCCTTAATTCAACTTGGTCCTATGGAATGAGGTCCTCATTGATTAATATTCCTAACCCTTTTAAGCTTGGAGTTTTGTTGAGGAGGCCATATTTATGATCAATAGAGCTTGCCTTAACCCGAATCAACCTATCTTTATGTTCAATTATTTTTCCCACCCTCTTTGCTTCTAAGAGACAAGTTGTCTCAATTTGTGATTATTTTTTAATTCTTCCTTGACTATTGTGAGGGTGTCATCATCTTTCTACTCTTTTACACCGAAAATTCTGAGGTTCAAGGCTCTTTTGTTATGTTCACTGTCTAATTCTATGAGCTTGTTCATTTCTTATTTGATGGGATTGATATCCAACTTAGGTTTCAAACTATGTATAGCCAAATTGCTAATTAGCTTTTCTTCTAGCTCTATAATCTTATCCTGGGTTGATATACTATGAGAAAATCTTGTTGTAATATCTGAAATATACAGAATATATAAACTGTACATCAACAGGCGAGAAGTATCACCTACAACACTATCTATTACCTACAACAGTCACTATCTGTCACCTGCAATACTATCTATCACCTACAACAGTCACTATCTGTTACCTACAACAGTCTATTATCTGCAATCAATTCAATTAGAGCAACTCAAGGGATATATCACCTACAACATGCTATTATCTGCGATCAATTCAATAAGAGAAACTCAAGGGAATCCCGATGCTATGAGCAATAAGTGGGCTGAATTGAATAATGAGAAAAAAAAAAAAAAATGTTGTATAACTTTCGCAGATTGTGAAATATTACAATTCTGAATTTCTAATCACAATCGAATAAGAAATCTGCGCTATTATTAAAGATAGATATACTAAAACCAGTCCAATGTTGGCACACATAGTCACCACATCAACAAAGTTTTATAGCTCGGCGTATTTGGTGACTATGTTGGCACACATAGTCACCAAATCAATAAAGTTTAATAGCGTGGCCTGTTGACAAGCAAACAAAACTTGAGCAATCTAATTGTGTTCCATAAAGCTTAATCAACATCCATGAATCTTATTCAAGTCCATGACTTGAATGTTGTGTTAATTGGTTTCATCACTCTATTCAAACTGATTTGTTGACATTATTGATCAGTAATACAATATTGTTTTAAAAAAGGTTATTATATGGCCATAACCTTGAGATTTCCCATGATTTAAATTTAAAAAATGAATAAAGATGTCATAGTACACGAATGTTATAGGTCAACAAATAATAAATCAGAAATGAGACTAATGAATTAACTATAAATCTTTTGTTGTTTGATATTTTGGGATTTTGTTATTAAAACAAAGTGATGTGTTACTTTCTACTTACACCTATGGAGCTGGTGGGCATCCTTATCTCAATTATAGATTTCAAGCATCCATCAGACATGGAGAAAAATCAATAGTTAACTTGGTAATGCCTGTTCAGGCAGAGCTTGCAAGCACTACACATTTGAAAAGTTTGACTTTTATTAAAATAAAAACTAATTTGTTACTTTCCTTCAAACCTATGGAGCTTGCAAGCACTGCACATTTTCCTTTGCAAGTAGACTGATATGTACAATCGCTCTCCTTCTATGTGTTGTTTTCCACTATTTTGGTTCCATGCCTTTATTTAAGTTTGTTAAGTCGCGAGTTGTTTAGGTTGTCGATGGTGCATCTTTGATTGCTTAGGGACAACAAGGCATTTATTTATACGGAGTTATGTAAAACAAATACACTTGCATATAACTGTTACAGATATGAGTTTATTTAATTATCATCGGCTATTAGAATTTCACTATTTGCAGTATATGTTCATCATAAATGACAGTGAATTTCTTCAGTGACTCTCTTCTAGCCATGCATCGATTCAATTAGGCATGCATTGATTTCAACTTGCCACGATTTTCACATTAATTCGCATTCAATTTGGTGATGCAATTACATTCATTTCACCATTTGGTTTTTATTGTTTTTGTCATTGATGCTACCATTAGCCTAATTATTTTGAAATTAACACCATTCATGTCCTTTATGTTGTTTTTGTTTGATATAGGAATATAAATCTTAAATTGTTGAAAACTGAACATCATGTTTATTATTAACGGGAAATGAATAATGATAATATTGAAGATGTAAGAAGTTGACAATAACAGAGTTAGAAGGAATGCAATGAATCAAATGCAATAAATCAACAAATCATTTAAATTGAAAGGGAAGAGGTGAGGATATAGAAAAATGAGTGACAAAGACTGCGATGGCAACAAATGATTGATGATCAAAGAGAAGGACAATGAAGAAAGGATCATGAAAGAAAAATACTGCAACAACAAAGAATGAATGATGATCAAAGGGAATAACAACGAAAAAATAATTGTGAAAGAAAACAATTGTAATTGCAAAGAGTGAATGAGGATGGTAGGGAAGAACATAGAAATCAAAATCAAGAACAAGTTAGAGAATACCGACAAAGAAAATGGACAGGTATCGAAGAGGAAATGACACAAATTGAACCTATTTCTCTAATTGATACCAATGACCAAAATCATCAACCAGTAGTGCTAGATGGTGATGAAATTCAAATGAAATCCAATGTACTAGTGGTTTGATATGAAGATGAAGTTATTGCACATAAAAAATTTCGTGAAAGAATTGGTAAATTGGGTCATATTTAAATGTGTCATGTGTGTGAGAAGTCATATCCTATCATTCAAGTGGTGACTACTAATACAGGTCCGATGTTTACGAGATGTAAAAGAGAATGTACCAATTATGGAATTTCATCACAGAACTATATGAATCTAGGGTTGCAACCTTTGGTCCTTGCAAATCTTACACAAGTCGAAGACATGTTGATAACACGTGCCAATGCAATTTTGTAGGTTATGCAATCAATAGGCGAGGAATACAAATATAGAGGACACACCATTAATTTTCCTCAAGAGGTTAAAGATGTTGCCAATAAATTACCTTGACATATTAAAGACTTGGATTTAGTGATTGTTCTGCAAAAAAAAAAGGTTACCAAGGTTCAAGCTATGACTTCATTGTTAGAAAGAAAAACGTAATGGATGCATTATGGTATAAGGTTCATCATGATCCATATTATTGTGGTGTTGAATTTGATTAATGTTCCCTCGACAAGTTACTAGAAAATGTCACAAGTGTTTCACATATGATTAATTTTGTTACATTACCATATATGGACAATGACCATGAATTTGCAATGTTGGAAGGGGTTCTAGATTGTGATGCTATCTTAGAATGTTGTGAGACAACTTCTTTTGATTCGAAGCCTCCAAATGCACCCATGGAAATTGAACTTATTCAAATTTGGGTAAAAAATACTAATAGAGAGGCAGACCACCTAGATGGTGAATCTACATACGTGATTAATTGAAATACAATTGATTCATCTCCCATAAATGAATATAAAGTTGAAGGGTTATTTGATATGGCATTTCCAACACTGTTTTCTAAAGGCGAAGCTAATTGGTTACAACTACAGATGATAAATGTGCATCTTTATGAGTATGTGAAACACCTTCTCAGATATTGTGACAACTGGTTTGGGAGACACCCTTGCTTTAAATATTTTTTACTTAATATCATCATCATACATCATTCTCATGGTTCCTCTGTAGTTTTTGTTTAAGAAAATATGATACAACGACCTACAACATTTGACAAGCTATGGGAACATTTACAAAATATTCCCAATTCTCAACTTGTAGATAGATTAATTTGAGATTTGGTAATGTAGTAAGAGGTACATGTGCATATTGGATCAAGTGTCTTGTAGAATTATGCCACTTGATTTAATAGATTGGGTGTCCCATGATATTATTCACATTAAGTGAAACAGATATGCAGTGACAAGATTTGCATAAATTGATGTCCAGTACTTTCCCTACAAATCTAGGGCAAGTGAGGAAATGAAGACACCAAAATGTAATTAAAAATTCTAATATTGTAGTAAGCTATATGCATTTGAGACAAACAATGTTTTCAGAAGATATTTTCTAAAAAAATCACCATGCTACAGATTTTTGGTGTCATTATGAATGGATACATCTTGGATATCCACATGTGCCTCGATTTATTTGACTAAAAGATGCTCCCAATATGGACACATTGAATTGGGATGACTCTGTTGAAGTTAGATTTGCAAAAGAATATTTTGATATATCTGTGCATGTTTTCAATCCATGCAATGAACATCTGACAAATATCCCTATTTGGTGAAATGATGACGATCATCCCTGCTTAAAGGACACCCAACAAATATTTCAGTCAGACAATGATGGATTGTGAAGAGATTTTGAATTATGTTGAGCACCACATAACGTGCAATGAGAAATCATGCCTATTAAAGAAGGGTGGAAAATTGGTTTGTTGATATAAGGCATCCAGGGAGCTATGAAGATCTCAAAACTTTATGTTGATGAGATTAGAGAAAAAATGTATGAACCTAGATGAAATGATGATAGATTTAATACACAATAGTGAAACATTGATGACGTGTTGAGCAAATATGGGCTAGAAACCTGTTCTTTCTAAGAGTATGGTCATTAATTACATAGAAAAACATAGATCAAAAGTTGAAAAATGATTAGAGACCTTCCATGATATGTTGACACATATATCTTCTATTCAGAATCCAAATGAACCATTGACACGTCCATATAATAATTTGTTGTGTGAGACCATTGTTGACAGGGACATAGGATCACAAGAAACATGTCATTTTCTTTTGGAACTTCTTCTTTGTGAATGTAGTCATCGATCCATGGTTCTAAATGTTGAGTTGAAAGTTTTCAAACAAGTGCAAGTTGATGCATATAGTGGCTATCATGATATTTTTTTTATTGATGCATATAAAAAGAGATAAATGAATATGGCACACCTTCCATTGATAGATGCTATGAGATTCCAGTCACTGGAAAACACCACCATGATGATAAATGGTTACCATGAAAAACTCTAGCCATTGTATGCGTTTTTCCTAGGTTTAGTTCAACTCTTGCTCATGAAAATGATAAGTTTGTGGAGTTCTATTGGTTTGAGTTGGTATTGTACAATCCATTCCATGATTTTTGTAGAGACATAGGTAATATAACTGATGCCATCATACAAAATTGGGAAACCTTTCATTACAACCATTGGCATGTTGATCATAATCCAATACCTCCAAAGAATCCACCTCAATATGAAGATGAGGATGAAGATTTTCTAAATGTGTAGAGAGATTTTAGGCATCATGAGTGGGAGATCTTATTAGGTTTGTATAAGAGTAAGTTTACAAATTCTAGTGAATTTGACATGATTGGATTCAAGGACTATGATGTTATGGAAAATTGGATCTCTAACTTTGTGGATGAAGACACATCAAATCATGCAATGAAATTCATATCCTATAAGTGAAAAGAAAATGCAATTATTACTACTGAATGTGTAAAAAATTATTCATTTGAAACTTTAAGGGAAAAACAGAGAATGACATATAATAAAATTCTTGAAAATTATAGAGGAGGTGGTTATAGAGAACCTTTGCATATGATTATCCAAGGGACTTACGATACTGGAAAGTCTTACTTGATTAGTGCTATTAAACATACCCTGAAAATTGATTCTCTTCCTCATAAGAGCCCCTTGCTTATTTTGGCCCCTACCGGTGTTGCGTCATTCAACTTATTTTCATCAACAATACACTTTGCACTTCATATACTAGTAAGGGACATGACCAATTTATAAGGGTCACATTTGATTACCTTACAAGAGGAGATGAGACATGTCAAATACATCCTTATCGATTTGATTAGTTTTATAGGGAGAAATTTGTTAACACAAATTGATGCTCAACTTTGTTAAGCTTATCTTGAAAATTCTATATGGTCTATGATTTGAGACAACTACCCCTTGTTATGGATAGCCTTGCATATGCATGTGAAGGTCATGCAAAATAATTATGAAAATTATTCACAATTGTTGTAACTCTTAATATAATGTTCAAGCAAGATGGACAAAGCAATGATTAGAAATGTTTTCAACATCTGCTAATGAATGTTAGAGATGCAATTCCAATTGCAGAAGAATGGAAATTACTATTGACACAGGCATAAACCAATATGGATGGTTCCACAAAAGAGTCATTTGATAAGGCTATACATTTGTCAACAACAAATTATGATCTCCACAATCACAATAATGGTTGTTTGAGATCCCCAAATCACCCTATTGCACATAGTATTGTTAGAAGTGTAAGTAGCAACTACTCCATGGAAGCAGATGAGGAAAAATTAGACAATGAGCTGCTTATTGTTGTTGAAGCTATGGTTGTGTTTACTTCAAAATTATGGACTAATGCATGACTTGTCAATAATGTCCTTGGAGCAATCAATAACATATTGTGTATAATCTTGGAACATCCCCTTTTGAACCTCCCACATATGTTTTAGTAATATTTGATGACTATGTGGGGGTTCCATGGGATGAATTGTTCCCTCAGATTGTGCTTATTACACCTATTGAAAGAGGTAATAATAAACAAATTACATTGAGACTTGCTTAGGGATTAACAATTCATAAGTCTCAGGGATTGATATTAGAAAATGCAACTATTAATATTAGAAAGACAGAGCAACAAGGTCTCACTTTTACTACAATATCTTGAATTAAAGATTTGCATGGTCTTCTATTTCAACATTTATTTCCATATGATCAAATATGAAAAGATGGGAAAGTGTGCAGACGCATTAAGAGAAAAAATGAAGAAGATAGATTGAGATCAATTACTATGCAATATATGTGTTATTCAATATCTTCATCATATCACTTTGTTATTATTCACCTTCTTTCATCATTGAATATTATTACATTGTTATTATTCAACTTCTTAACGATATAATGTAATATGAATGTTATTCAATTTCTTCATCATTTCACTTTGTTATTATTTAATGTTTCATCACTAAACATTGTTACTTTTTTATCATTCAACTTCGTAATGATGTAAATTTCCTAATGTTTAGTTTAGTTTATGAGATTAAGTTTATTTCTAATTGAAAAAATGATTATAGATGATACTAATTTCAAAGGATCAAGTTCATCTAAAACATATACATATACATAATAATGATCATTTAAAAATTTCAGAGGGTTGCCTTCCACTAGAATCAAAATAAATCCATCTTAACTCCGGATCTATTATGAGACAGAAGTGATCAAATTCATTCATACAAACCTTTTCTCAAGTTTTACACTCTAAAAAAACACTTTTTTTTCACAGTAAAAATTGCTCTATATATTTACCAGAAATATAATAATTTACACAGCAGTGACTGTAACCACGCACATAGGCCTATATGTGTTTCAACCATCAGATGACAGGACATATATGATCACTGAGAGTGGCATATCCGAGGAGATTTACAAAATGATAACAACGAGTGTGACAAAGCACAGAGGCTCGTAAGTGCTACAACCACCAGTTACACGGCAAATGGATCACCAAGAGGACTGTTCCATGAGATTTACGAAACAGAAGCCAATACAAAGCAGAACCAGAGCAGTGTCCAGTCAGATAGAAATCCGGCCTGGGAGAAACGCCGATGAGGCAGGGCCTGTTCAGGTCAATGTAAACTTAGCCAATAACCGATCCCCAATAGTCATCCACTTTAGATTTTGATTAGGATTGGGGGACCTTCATTGCCTTCCTCCCATCTGGAGAAAGTCAAGAATCCGGGGGGACGAGATAAAGCCATCTTGGATAGATGGTCAACAATGGCGTTATCCTCTCTGTAAATATGGTTGGCAGAGAGGCTCTTAAACAATCTTCTGTCGTCTCAGGTTCTTTCTTTTCATCTTTCCAGAGCAGCTGATCTGAGATTAGCTTTGTCATTTATCCAATCTATGATGACTTTCGAGTCTCCAAGGAGAATCATCACATCGATGTTTAGCCTTTGTGATGATCATCCAAGGAGAATTTATCTCTAAAAAAACACTTGCAAATTTGATCCTATCTACCCATGATGTGCCAAGGTGTATGAGGGTGGTGGTGGGGGTAATATAGAGTTACCCCCTACCCAATATGTTTTATTCTATATTACCCCCTACCCCATATGTTTTACTCTATATTACCCCACCCTACCCTCATATGAGGGCGGGGGTTGGGAAAATATAGAATAAAACATAATAATACAGTCTGCATAGTTCACTTTATCTGTCACGTAGATAAATTATTAAAGAAATATTGAAAAATAATCATTTAAATTTAAGTCCATGTATGTTTCACCAGCATTTATCCTCTCCCGAATTCTCAATAGATGGTAACACATTGTGAACATTGCTTAGGAAGGTGCGTTAAAATGCGGGTGAAACGAGTACGCTGCCTAGACTCCATGAATAAACCTTAGAATTTTCATGGATTTCGCACACATCAAAAGTACTATAGTGAGATGTTAGAGTAAAAAAACCTTAGAATTTTCATGGATTTCGCACACATCAAAAGTACTATAGTGAGATGTTAGAGTAAAAAGCTGCGATTCATGGAAGCTGACATTTTTCTCATTGAAATCAACTGAAAATTCGAAGATATGCAGAATGTAGCTGGAGTCCCACGACATTTATCACTATGGCGCCAAATGTTTTCATCCGCTGGCTTAAAAATTTCCTTCAATATTGGCATGGCTACAGAGAGAAACCCAAATGGGCTCAACTGTGAAATCAGCGAGCATGTTGTCGCCCTCTGTGATGAAGGGCAATTGAAGAAAGCGGTGGATGTTTTGAATAAACCGGGCATCACAGCAAACTTCAATGCATATGCTCCTCTGTTGCATAGCTGCGCTAAAATAAAAGCATTGGCAGAGGGAAAACTGGTTCACACCCATATGATCATAACACGATTCAACCCCGATTTTTTCGTTGAAAATCATCTCCTCAACATGTACGCCAAATGCGGAGAATTAGCGGATGCGCGCCAAGTGTTTGACAAAATGCCTGTGCGAAACGTAGTTTCGTGGACTGCCGTGATAACAGGCTATGAGCAGCAGGGCATGAGTGAAGAAGCCCTTTCATTGTTTAGCGAAATGCATCGGGTAAGTGTCGAGCCGAACCAGTTTACTTTTGGAAGTGTTTTTAGTGCATGCGCCAACATAGCAGTTATTCAACAGGGAAGGCAGACACATGCGTACTCCATCAAAACTGGATTCGACCAGCATGTGTTTGTAGGAAATGCTCTTGTTACAATGTATGCTAAATGCAGGTTTTTAGATGATGCACGCCAAGTGTTTGATAAAATGCCTCAACAAAATCTGATATCATCTAATGCAATGATTGCAGGGTACGAACGACAAGGGTATGGAAGAGAAGCCCTTGAACTCTTCTGTCGAATTCTAGGGTTTGGCATGGTCCCTGATCGCAGCACTCTGGCTAGTGCGCTCAGTTCCTGCAGCCGCCTAGAAATGCTGAAGCAGGGAAGACAGGTGCATGCTCTCGTTATCAAAACTGAATTTGATTCAGAGGTCATTGTGGGGAGTGCCCTTGCTGACATGTATGCAAAATGCGGAAATGTTGAAGATGCCCTCGATGTATTTGATAAAATGCCTGTGAGAGACGTTGTTTCATGGACAGGGGTGATTGCAATTTATGCTCAGCAGGGACATATTGAGGCCCTGAAACTCTTTATGCAAATGCAACGGACAGGTATGAAACCTGATCGGTTTACATTCTCTATTATTCTGAAGGCATGTGCCAGCCTAGCAACTCTTGAACAGAGTAAGCTAATTCATGCACAAATCATCAGGACTGGGTTGGAGTTGGATATCATTGTAGGGAACGCCCTTATTCACATGTATGCCAAATGTGGGAGCATAGAAGATGCATTGCAAGTATTTAACTGCATGACTAGACGAGATGCTATATCGTGGAATGCAATGATTAAAGGTTATGCCCAGCATGGTCATGGTAAGGAAGCCCTCCAACTCTTTGAGCAAATGCAATGCCAAGAGATGAAGCCAGATGAGTTTACCTTTATTGGAGTCCTTTCTTCATGCAGCCATGTGGGATTAGTGGATGAAGGCCTCCTTTACTTTGAATCAATGAGTCGAGATTATGGAGTTGCACCACAATCTGATCACTATGCATGCATTGTTGACCTTCTTGGCCGTGCCGGGCGTCTGGATGAGGCAGAGGAGCTGGTCAGCAAGATGCCTGTTGAACCTGATGCAGTTATATGGGGTTCCTTGCTTGGTGCTTGCAGAATCCACGGCAACATGGAAATAGGAAAACGTGCTGCAGAATGTCTTCTTCAGTTGGAACCACAGCACCCTGGAGCCTATGTGCTGCTCTCAAACATCTTTTCAGCTGCTGGCAGCTGGGATGAGGCAGAAGAGGTTAGAAAAATGATGAATGACAAGGGGGTGAAAAAGGAGCCAGGTCTCAGCTGGATTGAAGTCAACAACAAGATACACACATTTGTTGCAAGGGATAGGTCACATCCACAAACTGAGGAAATTTACGCGAAATTGGAGGAATTGACAGCTTATTTAAAGGAGCTAGGTTATGTGCCTTGTACAAACTTTGTGTTGCATGATCTGGAGGAGGAGCACAAGGAAAGCCACTTATACCACCACAGCGAGAAGCTTGCTGTTGCTTTTGGTCTTATCAGCACAATTCCAGGTACCACCATTAGAGTCATCAAGAACCTTCGTGTTTGTGGTGATTGCCATATTGCCATTAAGTTTATTTCAAAGGTTGTTAGACGAGAAATAGTTGTGAGGGATGCCAATCGCTTTCATCACTTCAAGAATGGTCTGTGTACTTGTGGAGATTATTGGTAATAATAAATATCGAGGGGAATATACCATGATGATTTCAGTAGTACATATCATTAGCTTTTGTTTGGGGATTAGCCATAATTCTGGCTTTCCATGGAATTCAATCTTTGGATCCATGATATAAAGATCTTTTAAATTTAATTGCTTCACAGATCCTGTGGTAGTTTGTATAGCACAGGCCGCAACCATGCTGACCAATTCCTGATTGGGGTAGGGTTTGACACTGTTCTTGAATGTGGACAGCCCATAGCTTTAAGCAGTTGATCCGATCCCATATAAGCTATGGGAGGTGCAAAATTTAAAACTCCATGGCTTCAACTTGCCTTCCATTACATTACCTGTAAACATGCGTGCATTACATACAGCATAGTGTCTGTGATGTCTTGGTTCTTAGGCTTTCAGGTTGTTCACACTTTTTTCTTTGGTTTGATGCTTGTTAATGTAAGGTTCACTGCCAATTGCCAAACAATAAAACCCTTCAAGTCCACTCTGTTTTTGCCACTATTCTGCTCTCCCAAATTCCCAATTGATTGCCCTTGGTTGTCACAATTAACCTTAGTAGCAAAAAGGGTATTAACTCGATTTAAGAATGAATAGGCATTTGAATAGCTGTGGCTATTGGTAGAGTGGTGGAATTAATCATATAGACCTGACATGCACTCTCAGACTCAACTATCATCATCATCATCATGGTCAACTATGATGAACAACTTTTATGGAGGACTAGAGCCTATAAAAGGAATAGGCATATCTATTTGAAGGCAACTTGGAGTAGCTTGGCAATCGAGAACTTGAGATAGCTAGAGGGAGAGCTTGGAGTTTTAGCTCGGGAATTTTGATAGGATAGGAGCATTGACAGCTCTGGAAAGTAGATCACAGATCTGAGATAACATATCCAGGAATAGGATGAGAGCAGAATTGAATCCCTGCATTTGAGTTCGGCTATGTATTGTTGACATTGGGCATTTGCATGGGTTGTTTCACTATAAGAATTTGTAGTTGGATGCAAGGGATTCAAGCTTGTGATGATATTGATATTCATTTTGGATTCCATGAACTGAAATGTATTGTTGTTATTGGCACTGTTTGCCTCTTGTCGAGATTACGAGTTTATGTTAATGGAATAAGGTTATGAGAAGTTGCTTTTAAAATCTAATAACTGTAATGGATACCATGTTTGTGTTCGTGTTTACAATTGTGTTGTTGTTCTCTCTGAGAATGTAGAGCTATAAGTTGCTACATTCACTTAGTGGCTGTTGGAACCTTGCATCACTAGACCTCCCCATTTTGAAGGTTTTTTCTCCCACTGATGCAAGACCATCCTTGGTGTAGTGCAATCATGCATTCAACAAAAAACATTTCCTATATTGAGTTCCAGAATGATCGTAGGAGTATGGGTAGAACGAATTGAGTTCCATATATTGAGTGTTCGTTAGCTGTAGTACTAGGTGGCAATGTCCATGGACCAATGAACTTGTTGCTTGGATGTATTTACACGTTAAACCCCAAGTCTAGGCATGGAATCATTGGGTATCAAGAGTAGAAGCAAGTTAGTATGACAGAAAGGGACAATCAAAACATTTGACAAGGAGAGGACACATGGTAATGTACCATAGGTGTAGAATGTTTTGGAAATTGTCAAGAGGATGTCATGGTGGGTATGTACCAACCATCAGATCAGTGGCAAGATCAAAGGTTGACAATTCAATGAAGTCTTAGAATGGTGGGGGAATGAAGGAATATAAATAATCTTGCTGGCCTACATGTCGTTAGGTGACTTGGTAGATCGATGGTTCCCAATCCATTGTGGGGTTTTGGAGAGGTGCATGGCAAAGGGACCAATATAATTCCACGTGACAATTATGATATTTAGACACTTAGGAGTTAGTTAAGTTCAACTTGGTCTAATGTGTCTTTAGGTAAAATGTGTTTCTTTAGTGTGCTTTTGTAACTAACTAATCCGATGATCACGATTATGTTCTGGACATAAAGTGATCTGATGGTTCATCTTCTCCTTGTTGAAATAATGTAACTGCAAAGTGTATTCTGATTATTATTGATATATTATTCATTGGATCAATCCCCATTGTGGATTGATCATGTCGGCTATTGTAAAAGGACCAAATCCCCTTTTGCGGATTGGTCATAATGTAATTGTAATAGTCAAAAGAAGAAGTCGGCCCCAGATTATATCTAAGAGGCCCCAGAATATAATAAAGGTGGTTATAACCACCCAGAAGAAGAAGTTGGCCCTGCCAGTGAAAGGACACTTCCACACATGCCAGATTTGTATAAATAAGGAGGCTAACGCCTCACTTAGACACACACTCACTTGTTCATTTTGAGAGACAAGTTTCAGAGCTGCAGTTGGAGAAGAGAGAGAGAGAGAGGCGCATCTTTGGGAGAGGACTTTCTGTACTTGTTTGAGTTATCTCTTGGCATTGTATTGGCTATC
>SNQJ01S0027191.1:66123-96393 GCA_010110895.2 Picea sitchensis
TCCCTGTCCCTCCTATGGAACAGATACTTCAACAAGTATCTGGTTCCGAAAGGCTATCTTTACTAGATTGTTTCTCTGGATACAATCAAGTCTTAATGTCTCCGCCAGACCAGTTGAAAACTACCTTCCATACCCCGTGGGGCACTTACGCGTATCGCAAAATTCCCTTTGGGTTAATTAATGTCGGTGCTACCTTTCAGAGAGCAATGGATATTGCTTTCCGAGGCTTGATCAATCACTCCATGGTAGTCTACCTAGATGATGTGGCCGTTTACTCTAAAAACAAAGACGATCATCTAGCTCACCTACGAGTTGTTCTGCTACGATGTCGTAAATTCGACATTTCCTTGAACCCTAAGAAGTCCATCTTTGCAGTAGAACAGGGTAAATTACTAGGATTTATTGTGTCTAGTGATGGAATGATTATTGACCCCGACAGGACACAAGTCATTGCTAAACTCCCCCACCTACCTCCAAAAACTCTATGCAGTCCTTTCTAGGTCAGATCAATTTCGTGAGAAGATTTGTCCCCAGTTTCTCCGAAATGGTCAGACCTCTCCAGAACCTAATCAAGAAAGACATCCATTATCATTGGGGACCTACTGAAAACCAAGCTTTTAACGATATAAAGAAGGCCATAATTGATGCTCCGTCTCTCATGAGCCCTGATTTCTCTCAAGACTTCACGCTATATACTTTTGCCTCTGACCGTTCCTATGCTGCAGTTCTAACTCAGAAGAATGCCGAGAACAACGAAGTACCCATCGCTTTTATGAGCTCTGCTTTTAAAGGTTGTGAACTTAATTACCCAGCAATCGATCGGCAGGCCTACGCTGTCTTCAAGGTAGTTAAGCATTTCCGATCTTATCTTTTGAAGTCAAGAACAAAGGTCATTGTCCCTTACCCTGCCGTTAGGAATTTGTTAGTGCAAAAAGAATTAGGAGAGAAAAGAGATAACTGGGTCACCTCCTTGCAGGAATTTGACTTAGAAATCACTCCAGCTCAAATTGTGAGAGGCCAAGGGTTGTGTAAACTAGTGGTTGATTTGGAAACTGAACAACAAGAAGTTAATGACACGTCAGACCTAGAACGACATGATCAAAATTTGATTTGTTGTACTCAAAACCTCGTAAGTCCTTGGTATGATGATGTTAGACATTATCTTCTACATGGATCAGCACCCCGTCATCTTGACCCTGCCAAAAGAAGAGCTTTGAGATTAAAATCCGCCTCCTTTCATATTGTTAATGGTATACTGTTTCGTCAAAATTTTGACGGCGTACTGATGCGTTGTCTTGAGAAAGACGAAGCAGATAAAGTTTTTCTTGAGTTGCATGCAGGAGATGCTGGTGGTCACTTCGGTGGCGATACCACTGCTCATAAAGTTTTAAGAGACGGTTACTACTGGCCAACACTCTTTAGAGACACCCACGCCTTATGCCGAAAATGTATCATCTGTCAGAAAGCGTCAGGGCGATTGCAAAAACCAGCCTTCCCTTTGCAACCCGTCACAATCGATTCTCCTTTCCAGCAATGGGGCCTTGATATCATTGGTCCCATTAACCCTCCATCCCCACAACAACATAAGTATATTGTGACAGCCACTTATTACTTTACTCGATGGTCTGAAGCCGTCGCGTTAAGAACTGTTAACACAAGTTAGGTAATCACTTTTCTTAACTCGCATATCATTACTCGTTTTGGCATACCTGATTGTCTCGTATTTGATAACGCTTCATACTTTTCCTCTCTTGAGATGAGTAACTTTGCCTTAGAAAAAGGAATAAAGCTTAAGTATTCCGCGAGTTACTACCCCCAAGGTAATGGCTTAGAAGAATCAACCAACAAGAACTTGATCAAGATAATCAAGAGAACCGTGGCTGAAAATCACAAGAACTGGCACAATGCACTACTCAATGCACTGTGGGCTGACAGGGTAGCACCCAAAGCTGTTATAGGTAACTCTCCCTTTTTCCTCGTTTATGGCAGAGAAGCCATTTTGCCACCTCATATTCTTCTTCCTTCGCTCCAATTGTCACAAAAAGTTCAAGACGAAGAATGTCCCCCTTTAGAGAACCGTATTAACGCTTTGATGAAGTTAGAAGAAGTAAGAAACCAAGCCAAGTGTAAATTGGATCAACATCAACAATTGATTAAAAGTTGGTTCGATTCTAATTCTGCTTCTGATAGAAATTTTGAAGTTGGCGATCTCGTCTTAAAGTGGGACAAACCACACGAAGGGAAGGGTGAACACACTAAATTTCAAAATTTGTGGCTTGGGCCATTTCTGATTGCTGAAAAGTTGGGTCCTAGTTCCTTCTGTTTGCAGAGTCTTGAAAGGCAGCTTGACACCTACTCGGTGAATGGCCAAGCCCTGAAAAGATACTTTGCCTGATTTTTATTTTTGTATACTATGTAAATATTTCCTTTTATTTTTTATATTTGCTTTCGTTTTCATTTTATGATTTTGATTTGATTGATTAGTTTGGTGTGTTTTGAAACAGATGCATGCTTGTATACTGAGCCATTCAGATCTAGACTACGAGAAAAATTTCTTTGCTGAAATAACTTCTGGAAGATTGTACAAACATCAGTGATTTATATTTCTGAAAATGATATTGGAAAATGTTGTTTGAAAGGAGTTCACTAATCTCAATCTTTAAGTGAAGTTTGTTGTGATCATCTTTATCTCTTTACGCTGTCCCTGTTCCATAAAGGAATGACTCAAAAGGATGTCTCCCTGTCATAGTAAGTTGTTTTAGAAATAAAAACATTTCTGGAGCTGAATAAAGGACAGTATGAAAAAAAATTCTGATGAGGTCAAAAAATATGATAAAATATCAATATTTTTAAGCGTTACCCCGCTCAGCTATCTATAAAAGAAAAACAAAATAAAAAATTAATAAGAGATGTGGGAAGTGTTTGTAAACCCGCCGGGATACTGAACAGGTCCACTGGCAGCGGGTAAATGCAAGCATGGCGCCAAGACAACTTCGCCGGGGTACTGAACAGGCCTGCTGGCAGCGAAGCAATGTCGGGTAAATGAAAATCTAAAAAATTATATGAAACCTCTTTTAAAAAGTCCTTTATTCTAATCTAGAGCTTCTTGACAGGATAAAGACGTCCGAGTGGGTTAAATGGCAACCCTGTCGAGGCTATGGACGCCTGCTGGCAGCAGTGGCCATGCCAACAGTATTGAAGATTTTATCATAAAAATCATGACTTGTCGATCTTTAAGACTGTTATTAGTTTGCATCTTTTGAAATTTCGCTGGAAAAGATAGTAGATGATGATGTAGTACGATTTTCTTGTGGTTGTTTCAGATCGAGAATTCCTTTGCTGTCCTGATCTGAAATATTTTAACAGAGATAACTACTTCTCCCAGCGTGTCGCCATTGTTGGCAGCCAAATCATTTTTTTTAATTGCTCTTAAAAAACGTTGCCTACACCTCTTGTCTCGTTAATGACAAATCATCGTCGCATTGTGCTTCTAGACATTTGTTTCATTTTTGCGACAATTGCAATTTGATTTTGATTTGATTTTCACAACTGAAAGTGTGAAAATACCTTTTTCATCGTTTAGACTGTAGTCGTCTTTTATTGATTTCTCCTAAAGACACTCGACCATTGGTTTATCGCATGACTGCAAAAGGTTTTTCAAACTTATGTCTTTTAAGCCCATTTTTACCTTCATTGTGCATTTGAAACTTTTTATTACTAAGCTTGAGAGCATCAAGATTTATTGGTTTTATTTTTTATGTTATCATGGCTTTGATCTCATATGCTTGTATTCTTATTATTATAGTTTCTTGACTCATTATCATGAGAAATTCTCGATTGCAATGTTTTAGAAAACTTTGGAATGCAAACATTTCATTGCGCAAACGAATGCATTGGTAAGATTGTAAGGTCAATTTGAAGAATAATAATGGTTTGAGGGCACTTTGATTAAATCTTCTTTTTTAAACGATGCTTGGACATATTGTTTTATGAGTTGATATTTCATGGAGCGATCAATAGTTAAACCTTGTTTTGGCATTGATCTAACCTTGGTCTAAAACGACTGATTGACACGATGTATCGTTGGATATGGTGTTGGATGGAACTGTACACTTGGCAATGAATGGAACATATGGTGTTGGTTCTGTTTCAGGTAAGTGGCACGTTGATGTGATGACACACCTATTTGTTGGTCGATATGCATGGTATAAACGTTTGTGGTTATGATAACACTGTACTCAGCAATTAATTCAATGTGTGGCGGTGGTAATCCCACCACCTTCGCACGCATGCAGTTATTTTCGGTCTCGTCGAGCACTCAAGCTGTCAAACCCTCTCGTTTTCACTCTGTGCATTGATTCATTCAGCCAGAACCCTACCATGAGCAGAGGTCATGGCTCCTGTTGTAAGGGCCGAACCCAATGGGTGCCAAGCGTTGTTAACCTTTGATAGTGCATACAGAGACCTGGAAGATTATGGATGGCTTGACTTCATTAAGAAGTTTGACGGCTATAGCTTCACTGTGGCTCGGCAATTTGCTTTGTCATTTGACGAATGCCGAGCTAAAGTTGGAGATGTCCAGCTTGGAATCACTGAACAGTTTCTCAGCACAGCAACTAGCCTGCCTGTCAAGGGACAAAAGTGGTCGAAGAGCTACAAGTTTGATGATGTCCCGTGGACATTACTTTTTTAGTCTCGGACAGTGAGCTCATGCGACAGAGGTTTTCCTTCAAAGATGTTGAAACCCCGCTGGTATGATCTCTTAATGATTATCAAACAATTCGTTACTTGTGAAGGAAGGTATGGGTTTGTCTATCTGTTTCACTTGCGTTTATTAATGGTGTTTATGGGATTCGAACTAAGTTTGCCTCACTATCTGCACCGAAGTTTGTTCAAAATGGCTAAACGATACAAGCGTAGCCAGGCTGACACTAGCCTCTTCCATGTGGGTTTGATTAAAATAATTTTGGTTCATGAATTGGGATTGCGTGGTGATTCTTGGCATGAGTATCTCAGCCGTAATGGATTTGAAGAGTCCAACCCTCCACAGGTGGATAAGGTCATGGTGACCGAGAGAAAACCTACCCCTGTGCCTTTTGATGTTTTGTTACCTAATCCTAAGCCCGAGTCACCTACGAATTCATCTATGGTTGTGACTAAACAGACCGAAGTCACTAAGCCTACAACCAGAAAGACTAAAGCAAAGGCTGGTGTTAATATTGGAAGCAAGAAAAATGCAAGGTTGATCTCTCATATGGAGAGGAATAAATCTAAGCCCCCTGCCAAAACAGAGCCCATCGTTGTCAGCGAGGACTCTGATTCTGACATTGAACGCTTTCTCGCTGAAGAGTATCCTTATTCCGAGGGATTGTGTGGCAAACCTCCTCACGATTTCGTCAAGAACTTACCTCCTTGCCTGCGGAATAACCCTGACTTTCCTGGTATAGAACCACTCCATGAAACCCTTGGGGAATCCTCAAAACCCCCTTCCGTTCAAGTTGTTGCACCACCTTGCGATCAATGTGAGTTGTGGCTAGAGAGATACTACTTGGATGTCCCAAAATTGCAATCCAAAATCAACGATTTGGAAAACCAAGTGGCAAGGCTCACTGGTCAGATTGCAAGAGAACAACCCAGCGACAAGAAACAAAGAACTACGGGTTCGATCCTGTTCAAAAATGTCGAGTCTGCTACAGCTATTGTCAATTCAAAATTGACATAGTATCAATGGTCAAGATGGTATAACCCTTGCTCATTTATATGGTATATTCGTGAACTCTATGGACATTATTGGCTTGTTTGGTTATATAAACATGCACTGTTGTATATTGATGTATATGATTGGATTTGTAAATCGAATTTTGTTTATGGCATGAATTGGATTTAGTTTTGATTTCGGTAATCAATGATTGGATTCGCTTGATTTAAATTGGTTACGATGAAAGGTTCTGTTATATTTATTATAAGCAAATTGTTTTGCAAACACGATTGAAATACAATCTGTATACGAATTGGTTACGATTCATCTACCATGATTATCTGCTGCTTTTGACCAGTCTGGATACGATTTCGTTTTTGTTGCAAAACAGGGTTTTGTTCTATATTTAGAATTGATGTAAATCATAACCAACTTCCTGTCAGTCATTTTGTAAGGCAAGTCTGACCTGTTCTGTTGAAGAATTAAACAAACACTGTATTTTTTACAAACGAAGTTGTAAAACAAAACGACATACCCAGAACATCGAAATCATCAATAATTATATTTTGTTTGATTGTTGTTCGGGTTATGATTAGCAATTCTGTTTGATTTTGACTGTGTCATACACAGTAATTAAAATAGATGATGATTTTGGTCAAAACTATTACACATGCTGGTTTAAATGTGAATCAAAACAGTTTTCACTTATTTGATCAAAATAGAATGAATATCGTGCTAAATCTTACAGGCTTTCTATCGTTATGATTGATTGAAATAATATTGCTACAGCTGTAACGTATGTTTGATCATATCAATGGTAGTTTGTGGCAAATCTTATTTGATATGGTTGCTATCCTGTTTAATCATGATTATTGATTGTGATTGCATCATATCTCATTCGAATTGGGTTCCATATCCAATGTCGACCTGTCAAAGTTTGACTATACCCTATGATAACTCAAAACAGAAATATTTTGGGTACTCTGTTTCAATTGAATTTCTTTGATACGATTTGATTTGTATGATAATTTTGAATTGGATTATTAGTGATTTGTTTTGAAGATAAAAAAGATAATTCGATTTGATTTTATCTGATTGAGATCTGGTCATGTTAGCTATTTTTGACTAGCTACAGAATCAGATGATTATGTAGCTGAGTCTGTGGAGTCAAAATTTTATTGTTTTCTTTATGAAATATTCTTCTAACTTGATTTTTTGTGTCTATCACAGGTTAATTCGAATTGGTAATAGATATGAGGAGCAGTTGGAGGATATCTTAAGGATTTCATCTGCATTTTTAGTTTCTTAGTTTAAGATATTTTAGGGATTATTCCCAGATTCTGTAAACTGTTTACTATTATTCACAAGGATGTTTTACCTTGTGAGAAACCTATTTAAACTTATGATTTTGTAATAATCTATCATCCTCAATTTTGGGAGAACAAGGATATGTAATGTTGATTCAAACTGGAGCAGAATTGATGCGTTGTTATAGCTTTTGCTTTTCAATATATCGACACTTTGTTCCAAGTTTTGTATATCATTCTGTCTATGGTTTAGTATTACCTTGCTATCTAAATCACATGCATTTGATATAATTTCTTATTGTTATACATATATTGTTGCTTCCTAAGAGATAAAGAACATAACAGTGTTGATTTCTTTTATGAATGATAGCTTTGTCTTCTTCATAGATTGAATTATTATATAAGTTTGTTGCACAATAGGTTTCCCTTTTGCAGGAGATTTATCATCATAAAACTGTTATGATTTCTTTTTATGTCTTGTTTGTCTTGTAACATACTTCAAGAAGCAGCACAGCTGATCGTTTTCGAGAATCTTAAGGATTAAATGGTGTGAATTTCTTCCTCCAACCAGCTTAAGAAGTCATCTTGCACAGGACAGACTTGGAGCGTTTCTAGGTCAATTAGTTAGATGTTTATTGCTTTGATTAATTAGTATAATATAAATGATAGTTCAGATAGATTTATATTACATTGTTTAATTTCAGTAAGATAGATTAGATTGTCTAATTTCAGTTAGCTTTCTTTCTTTTCATAAAATATAAAAGATAAAAAAAGAGACCCTTGGCTGTCTCAGGGCAGCGAACACATGAGTTTTGCAGGTTTTAACTAAATCTGTGGTTTGTCTATATTGTATATTTGTGAATAAAGAACGATCATAGCTGATAATTAGGTAGTTGATTTGAGTTATTATAATCATAGTTAGTATCTTGTATATATAAGTAGTCAGTGATTTATAGTTAGATTAGTGTAGTTAGTTTAGTTTTCTTTATTAGTTTCTAGTTTCCTTTATTAGTTTTAGTTCTTTGTCTTTGTTTTATTAGTTTCTAGTTTCCTTTTAGATTTCTTAACTCAGATCATTTCTCTTTGGTTTCCATACGAGACCTTAGGGCGGCCAACGGAGCCGTTAAACTCGTCAGGGTGGTCCATTCCAAATGGCTTGGGTTATTAGACAACCCCGGACCGGTTCCACTCTCCTAGTTGACGGACGGTCAATTTTGCCCGTCAACAGAAAGGCGATCTACTGAGTTGGACGTACATGTGGTTGAGCATAAGGTGAACGTGTGAAATTCTAAAGTGTTGGGTGCATTGTCATGAGAACATAAATGAAGATGATGTATTAGCCTCCTCTGAGCAGCAGAGTTGATGAGAAATTCCAGATGACTCTCCTGTATGATTTAGTGGGAAAGAAGATATGTTGAGTGGATGTGCCTATGGACGAGCACAGGTGAATGTGTGAAGAATTGGTTCTTCTATGTAATGCAGTGAGCCAAAGATATGGAAATCTCTATGGATGTGCCCCTAGTGGATGAGCACTAGTGGGTGTATCAGATCCCTTGATATATTGTTCAAGAGTCAGACCTTCCTGTAACCCTAATTGTAATGTAAACGGTATAGGTCGGCTCCACCTTAATGTGACTGGTAATTAATATAAAAGATAATTAATCTGGTTAATATTAATTATATTTTAAGCTAGTGAGGTTAGCCCTATTGTGCCAATAGACACTTATGTTGACAGTTTTAGGTTAGTATAAGTAAAGGTAAATTATCCATTGATGAAACATATCTTTCACATGAGTTTGGAAATTTCAGCAAGTACATCTTCTTGGGAAAAGTGTGCACCTCTCTTGGGTGCTAGTCTTCTAGGGTTTGAGCACCCTCTTGTGTGCTAGGTACTATTGGTGGTGAAGGTATTTCTCTTGAAGAATATAGCAAAGGATTTGGTTGGGTTTTCTTCCCTTCTTGAGAAGGGTTTCCCAGGATACTTCTTGTGTTCTTGTGCATGGTGTTTCTTCTTGTGATCTTGGTTGTTGCAACATTATTGTTCATGGTTAAGATAAATGAAAAATTGGAATGAACTACATGTTTAACCTAGCTTATTGAAAAATCAACATGGTATCAGAGAATAGGTCTTGAAGAACCCATTGCACAAACAATTTTCAGCTATTCTCTCTCTCTTCTGCAGAAACTGTACATCCCTCCTAGGGGTCCGAGAAAATCTGTACGACCTGCTCTTCTGGAGGTTATCAACACTTGGAAATTGGACGTTGGGGTTAAAAATGGAATAGGAGTGTACAGCCTCCTTCAGCACAAATCCAGCAAGCTTCAGATCAAAATTCCGAGCATTTTGAAATTTTGGCCCTAGGGTTTCTAGGTTTTCGCTAATTTCTACAGAAATTTCAGTATTAGGGTTTCTGCAACTCATCGAAGGAGCTCTTCAGCTCACCAATGTTTTCCCATATTTCAAAGGCTTATTGTTGGCAGGCATAAGTCCAACAAAACCTAAAAGTTCTAGCCTAGCCTAACCGTTAGGTTTTCTAGCCCAGTTGACAAAGAAGTTGTGAAGAATATAAAATTATGATGAACAAAACTATGATGAAAGTTAAGCTTGATGGACCAAGAAACTTCAAGTTTCTGGAAGACAAGACTTCAAAGGAAGACTTATTGTGGGTGATACAAAAAGGTGTCACTGTGACATACCTCCTTCATGAATATGCCAAGAAGACAAAGATCACCTAGGAGCCATTGGAGAAATCATATCAGCACCCTTAGGTATGCACTTGTATATATATTATTTGTATCATTGTCATGAGGGAATTGCAGGAGGAATGAACCTTTTGCTGAAGTCATGGATCCAGAGGGATCCCAGTGCATTCAGAGGAACAACACACTCAAAGAGAAGACTCCAGGTTTGATTGTTGTAATTGTCATTCCTCTAACCTATATTTCTAAAGTTTGCTACATTACAAGTAAGTGTTGTAGCTGTGACAACAATCCTTAAATTGTTTTCATTCTAGATATGCACTCATTATTCTCCTTTAGGAGATATTATTGTTTTGGTTCCTCTTGTTTTCTTGTTCCAGATAGGTTAACAACAAAGGAAGATGTTTATCCTTCAGAGGGAGCCACTTGACTCAGAGGGAGTCAAAAGTATTTGAGAAAGAGGAAGAATAGAACCATCATTGGGGCAACCAATGCAATAATAAATTATCAAAATCCTTCTATGATTCTATGGGCAGAAGCATGCATGACATGGTATATGTTCATAACAAGAGTCTTCACCAGGCCTTGAAAAAAATAAATCCCGAAGAAATCTTCACCAGAATGAAGTCTGAGATTGAACACTTCAGGTTATTTGGGTGCCCAGTGTATTTTCATGTACCCAAAGTGAAGAAGTCCAAGCTAGATCCTTTAGAAAGAAAGGATACAGTGAATCTTCAAAGACATTCCAGATCAACATTCCTAGTCAGAGACAAATTGAGACAAGCAAAGATGTTGTTCTTGAAGAAGAGATAGTCTTTCAAAGATCCAGAGAATCTCAGATGAAGATTAACAGTAAGACAATACCTTCTCCCCCTTCAGCAGTTCAGAGGGAGACAGACATTACTCTAGCTGATCCAGTTGATCCAGTTGATCCAGTTGATATGTTCAGAGATATTGCAGTAGGGCATAAAATGCCTACCTAGACTCACTTTGCAAGAGGAAGAGAAACATACAATCCTCTCAAGGAACATCACGAGAAAGAAAAAGAGATTTTTTGAGCTATCCTTCAGTCATGAGCCACTTCATTGATGTTGAGCCTACTTGTCTTAGAGAAGCAACAGGAGAACAAGTATGGCAAGATGTCATAACATAAGAATACCAGTATATCTTAAATAATGATGCATAAGATATTATTCAGGGACCAGAAGGGAAGTTTGTGGTAACTTCCAAGTGGATCTATAAGATCAAGCATGCAACTGATGGAAGTGTCGAGAAATACAAAACGAGATCTATAGCCTAAGGTTCCTCACAAACAGAGGGAGTTGTCTACGATGAGACACTTGATCCAGTAAACCCGATACACTTCCATCCATACTACCGTCCATGAGTTGGAAACTAAATCAGATAGATAAATTCTTGATGTGTTTGGAGTTCAACAAGAGTGTTGTTGATCCAAACCTATATCATTACAATGTTGATGATGAGAGCCTGATTTTGGTGACTTATTCAGAAAGCCTTGTTATTGTATACAAGTAATCCTTGACTTATGAATTCAAGATGAAGAATCTGAGTATGATGCACTACTTCTTGGGACAAGAAGTATGACATAGGACCGATGAGATTTTCCTGAGTTAAGGAAAATATACAGTGAAGACATTAAAGAAGTTCAAGTATGACAGAATGCAAAATCCATCATGATAAATTTAAAAGGAGAAGATTGATGATGATTCAGACAAGACTGATCCACAACTGATTGGATCACTGATGTATCTGGTTAACACCAGACTTGATTCATTCCATGAAGTGAATGTGCTTAGTCATTTCATGAGTCAACCGAGACAAACTCACTAGACAACAGCAAAACATGAGGCACAATTGGATATGGCCTGAGATATGCCTCCAGAGTGAACTTGAGTTTGCAGAATATGTCGATTCAGATTGAGCAGAAAGTACAGCGGACCGGAAGAGCACATTCGGTTGATGTTCTACCATGAAGTTTTCCATGGTTTCCTGATGCAGCAGGAAACGAAATCTTTGTGGCCTTGAATACCACAGAAGCAAAGTATGTACCATTGAGTGTGCGAAGCAGTATGGCTCCACAAGATTCTGATAGATTTACTTGATCATGAGATGGATCCTATGATGATAACCAAGAGCCGTGTATAAAGCTCTTGAGAACCCAGTGTTTCCTGATGGATCGAAATACGATGAGATGAAATATTCTTATATCAGAAATATGATGTAGAGGAAAATCGTACACATGCAGTACCTTCCTACACATGATCAGATTGCAGACATATTCACCAAACTAACTTAGTGAAGAATGCCTCCCTAGTTGAGAGGGAGTATTGATGACTCCAACCAAGAAAAAATTCAAAGTACATCCGTGTGAGACTTGGCATGATGAAGAATACTCCCTAGTTGAGAGGGAGTGTTGATAATTGAATCTATGTGAGACATTATCCAGCTTACAAACATGTGAGATGTGGATCATTGCAGTTATGTGAGACTTTCTCCGGCTTACAAACCTGAGAGAAAGCCCCTAAGAAGGGTACGTGGTTCCTATCTGAGATAGAGTTGGAACGTAAAGATGACCTCCTCCATTCAGAGAGTTGAGAAGAACTCCAGATGATTATCCTGTGGGAAAGGTGATCTGTTGAGTTGGACGTGCCTGTGGCTGAGCACAAGGTGAACGTGTGAAATCCCAAAGTGTTGGGTGCATCGTCATGAGAACAGAAATGAAGATGATGTATTAGCCTCCTCTGAGCAGCAGAGTTGACGAGAAACTCCAGATGACTCTCCTGTGTGATGCAGTGGGAAAGAGGATCTGTTGAGTGGACGTGCTTGTGGACGAGCACAGGTGAAAATGTGAAGAATTGGTTCTTCTGTGTAATGTAGTGAGCTAGAGATATGGACATCCCTATGGATGTGCCCCCAGTGGATGAGCACTAGTGGGTGTATCAGATCCATTTCTATATTGTTCAAGAGTCAGACCTGCCTGTAACCTTAATTGTAATGTAAAGGGTACAAGTCAGTCCCACCTTAATGTGACTAGTAATAATATAAAAGATAATTAATCTGGTTAATATTGATTATATTTTAAGCTAGTGAGGTCGGCCCTATTGTGCCAATAGAAACTTTTGTTGACAGGTTTAGGTTAGTATAAGTAAAGGTAAATTCTCCATTGAGGAAACATATCTTTCACATGAGTTTGGAAATTTCAGCAAGTACATCTTCTTGGGAAAAGTGCGCACCTCTCTTGGGCGCTAGTCTTCTAGGGTTTGAGCACCCTGTTGTGTGCTAGGTTTTGTTGGTGGTGAAAGTCTTTCTCTTGAAGAATATAACAAAGGATTTGTCTTGGTTTTCTTCCCTTGTTGAGAAGGGTTTCCCAGGATACTTCTTATGTTCTTGTGCATGGTGTTTCTTCTTGTGATCTTGGTTGCTACAACATTATTGTTCATGGTTAAGATAAATGCAAAATTGGAATGAACTACATGCTTAACCTAGCTTATTAAAAAATAAACATTATGTTACACAAACAAGGGAGTCTCATACACCAATTTGGTGTTTGGCTTGGTAGTGATCTTAAAATTTTATATATATATACCATTTTTTCATAATTTTTTAACTTTATTTTAATTTTTTTGTAAACACTTTTGCCTTAAATCTATTTTCGGGATGTTCTTTTAAAATTTAAAAAAAAAAAGTTGTAAGGAAATCTTTTATTTTAAAAATTATATCTTTTTTAATTATTTAAATTGTATTTTTATTTTTTAATTATTAAAAAAACACATGTATTTTCAATAAATAGGGTTTTTCTCCCCTCTTTTTCCTTCTATTTTCATTTATTTTTACTTTTTCTTATCTTTGTTTTTTTTCGATGGTTTTGGTTGCAATAGTAGCAAGGTTTTAGGTCATGGTTTCAAAAATGTTGCAACTTTAAGCTCAAAAATAAAATAAAAAATAAAAAACAAAGAGGTTTTTATTGATGGCACATTTTTTTTTATCGGGGGTCGATTTTAAAATTTTAGTTGTAAGGGTTACCAATGGTCAAGATTGTAATTTCAAAAAATTTGCAATTTTAACCTCAAAAAAAAGGGATCGCTACTATGAGCATTACTTTCTTATTCAAGGGTTGATTTTATGATTTTGATTGCAATTGTATTGGTTGTTAATTCCATGGTTTCAAAGAAGTTGTAATTTAAATCTCGAGAAAAAAATGTGTTGTAGTTAGCACCACTTTTCGATTTGAGGGTTGATTTAAGGTTTTTGTTGGCAACATTGCGACACTATTAAGAGCATGGTTGCAAAAGGTGATATTTTTAACCCTAGGAAAAAAGGGTACTATTAATAACATAATTTTTCAATTTGAGGGTTGATTTTGGGGATTTTGACCCAAAAATATGGGTTTTAGGGCTAGAGTTCTCAGTTTGAGGTCATAATTATCATTTAGATGGTAACTATGTTATTAATGTGATGCTAGCTAATGGCGAATCTTTACCAAGATTTTTTGTTTTCTCCTTGCGTAGCTAGTGGTAGGTGTTCAAGTGGGAGATCTTACGGTAAATCAATGGGTGTGATGATCACTTATTTTGGAGCTCCAAAGGTTAGCTTGTAGAGCTTGGTGGGACACCTTACTTAACTAGCATATTGTTGGTTAGGGTTTTCTATATATTGGTATGTGATGCTAACATGGGATGAGCTTAAAGGATTTGTGTATACTAGCTTGTGATAAGCTAAGGTATTGTATTGTAATCTTCTTTATTTGTAAATAATAAGTAAATTGATTTTTGTCCCAAGTTATTGTTGCATATATGAATTTTCACATCTAAGCTTTATCTTGTTTATGGTTGAATTTTTGTGTTGATTTACTGGGCATCCTAGGTTAATTTTTTTGTTGATTTAGCAAGTTGTTTTCTAATTTTCAAATCTAGTATATTGTTCTTTTGTTACTATTGTTACTATTGTAAGACAATAAAAATTCCAAATATGTGTTGTTGATTAGATTTGGTGCTTACCATTGTTGAATAGATCCAATGGTGATGTAATTATAGTGCCTGCACTTTGAGATTACTTAGAAGCGAAGTGTTGTAGTGTATTTGAAGTTTCTTGCAAGTGTTTTGGATAAATCAGATTTAGCACTAGGAAAAAAATCTTTATGATGCAGATCCATGGCCTCTTCTAAGGTGGAAATTTCAAAGATTTGTAATTCCTACAATTTTGTTGTGGTTCCTCTTCTTTGGGATGCTTCCATAACATCCAATCTTATAGACATCGCTCTCAACATCTCGACAATTTCATCTCCACCTGTTGTTCCTTGTCTTATCGATCTTCCTCGATCTCTTTCAATTCGAACTCCTATGTTTTATATTGTTGCATTCTCTCTTTCTCAAATTTCCTTTGCAAAATCTCCTATAGATATACCCAACAACTCTTGACTAGAATTTCCTTCCCTCTCAACAATTCTACTAAACATTCTTCTCTCATTGGAATCATCTTCTTCTCATGCAAGAATCAACACACTCGTATACCACTTTGTGCAAATTTGGAGCATATGTTTTCAAAGTACACAATAGTGATATTAACAAACCAAATACAAACAACGTTGTTTGTAATTTTTGGAAATAAACTTTATAAGGAGTTTTTGAAACGTCCAACATTTTGAGTGGACACTCCACCCATCATCAGGGACTATTGAAGTAATGAACGAAGGCAATATTTTATTCAAACAATTGTCCAAATCTTGGGCTTTCTTACAAGCAAAGAGTTGAATCACAATTCCAAGCCTCTACACAATAATGCCATTCAAAGGTCCAAAAGCTCACCCTGGTTCTAAATGGTCCCATTTATTCATAAACTTTCCAAATTCTATCCATCTCAACAACCCCAATCATTTCATATTTTGATGGCTAGGTCAACAATGGTTCAATCTTATGTGGTTATAATGAAATGGAGGCCCCACAGACACATGAGCATTGGCAATGTGGAGTGTCTATCCAAATTGCATTGGCACAGTAGAAGGCTAAGCATATCCTCATTCCTTGGACTTGTAGGATGTCACTATTCGAAACAAAAGGTATATCCACATAGGTTGAACACCTTGAGGCAATCGCTCAATGCACACATAGGTCAAATATCAATACCCCGGTGTTTACGTGTTTAAAATCCTCAAAGAGGGAAACAAACTACAACCCTAGCCAACACGGCCACTTGAGACAATATATTAAAAAAAAAAGATGGATCACATGAGCATCTCTCAAAACGGCCATCAATAGAAGAAGAAATCAGAATAGGGGCACTAGTAGAAGAACTATGAGTAAAAGAAAGAAGAGGAGATGGCACATTCACCAAAGATGCCTTGCACATTGAAGATGGCATAAACATTGAATTAGGACACGGGAGTTAAAAGACCTCCATCAAACTTGGCATACCTCCTAATAATATTTCTATTGAATTAGGTTGAAGAAGTCTATGACCTTTTACATCTTTAGAGTATCCAACAAAAATGCACTTCTCACTCTTAGACTGTAATGTTTTTCTTTTCTCATCAGGAATTTGAGCCCGTGCTTTACTACCAAATACTCAAAAGTGGCTTACGTTTCATTTAATGGTATTCCTTGCTTGTTCCATTGTTATGTCTTTTAAAGCCTTTGTGAGAGTGCAATTAACCATGTAATTGGCACAATTAATGGGTTCTACCCAAAAATGAGGACTTGATCCCGTAGATTGGATCATATAATTTTTCATTTCTTTTAATGTGTAATTCTCTCCCTCAGCGATATCATTTTGTTGTGGTGTGTATGAAATTGTGTATTGCATCTAAATGCCTTTTATAGTGTAGTAAGCTATAAATTTGTTGTTAACGTATTCACCACCATTATTTGTGCTTAAGTTTTGAAGTTGATGTCCAAAGTTTTTTTTCCAAAAGGGCCTTGGAGGCCAAAACCATGTCAAAAACTTCACTTTTAAGTTTTAAGAAATAATCCCCAAGTGTGTTTGGAGAATTCAACAAAGGTTAACAAGTAATTGAATCTGAAGAAAGAAGTAGAAGGAAGAGGACCCCACATATCACTATGAAAAAACAGCAAGAGGGTTGATACGTCCAAGAGGCACATTTGTCAATGTTGAGAATTATAGCTCGGATAGGACTTCCACACAGGTTCCGTGTGAACATGCAAAAAGTAGTTCGAGATATTTTCAAAAAGTAATTCTATTTTCGAAAATCAAATTCTATTTTGTAATTCACTTTAGTTAAAAAGTGAAAGTCTTGTTTTTAGTAGTTGAGTCTAAAAAGTATATTTCATGCATGCATGACTTAGACTAGGAGTAATCTTAGAAATAGATTAAGTTTTTGGTCTCTACTAAAACTATAAATGCATGCCAAGATAGAGAGTTCATATACACAAGAACACTTGAGCAATTGAGTAGGTTGAGCAACTAAAAGAGAGAGATAGTGCAGGCAACCATGAAAAAGGTGTTTCCAAGAAGCACATAGTTTCATACAAACATTTGAAACAATTTCATAAAGTCGTACGAACATAACCATGCAAATCTATACAATCGTATAGAATCCATATAGTAGTTGTATAGTATGTACAACAATGTCATACAATACAAAACTATTGTTTCTATTTTTATTAACGGGTTTACCTCTCAAGCAACTTGTAGAAGCTCAAGTTCAAGGTAATTTCAATAACTGTGTAGTGTTTTCTTTTTTGGCAACATGTGGAGGTTTCCTTGTAAGTTTTTCAAAGAAATGAAGGGCTAATTTGAAGGAGTAATTACATGTGTATGTGTGAAATTAATTTTTATGTTTCCGCTATTTAATTTCCAACAATTGTGTAATTGATGCTATGGTCTGAAATGTATTTCTGCATTAATTAAATTCAACAATTACTTGGTTAATTGAGATCATGAGGACTTTAGTCACCTAGGCTTGGAATTTTCACAATCAAAACTATCCCAATTATGTTTGTCAAGCACATAGTGAGTATAAACACCATCTTTGTAAGAAACAAAAGGAAGATCAATCACCATTTTCTTTTACATAGCTACTACAATGAGCTATAATTTAGATAACTAGACTTCTCATGCCAAAGTTTGTTCATGTCATCACTATAAGCAATAAAACTGAGGGAAGATATGATGACCCAAAGTTGTGAAATCTGCACAATGTGGTAATATCGTCAACAACTCCAGTTGCTAAAATATGCTTCGGATCCTTTAAATCTTTGATTACTATTTGGAGAGGTGAAAATTCTACAATTTTTACTTCACGTGAATGAGTGATTTGATACACTGATAAAAGGTTACAGAAAGACTTAGAACAAAAAGTACATCATTAAAATGGCCATCATCTAGTTGAACCATTCTAGAGCCTACAACGCTGAGATTTAACATCACCAACAAATATTTGTTTGGTGTTACCATTTCATTCAGAGCAAAAAATATGGCTTTATCCTTGGCCATATGATAAGATACCCAAGAATCAATAATTTACACATTAGAAAAGTAGTGTTGCATTGAAAGAAAAACCAAAGTCAACAAATGCATGTCCATGAAAATAAAAGTTAGAAGCAGAAAGATCTAGAGTGATGTTTTTCTTCAATGTTGCTTCTATTCTTCAATCTTCTTAAAAAACTTGGACTCCGTACAACCACCTTACTCACAAAAATTACAGTGTCTCTATTGTAACTAAATTTGACCTGTAATTCCTTTACGAAAGGAAGTAAAACTTTTCTTTAATCATTACTTAGTTCGGTTCATTAATTTGTTCTATTTAATTATTAATTGTTTTATTCAAAAATATTTTAAAACGCTAAATATTTAATTTTCCAAGTTGACCGGACTCAAATCTAACCATCCTTTAGAAGAATGAAATAAACGAACAAGATTTACTTGCATGTACAAAGTCACAATCACGTTAATCGTAACTATTATACCCAACAGATCAAACAATCCAAAATTAGCGCGATCAACAACTCCTAATCGTTTTCGGGAGTGAAGTTACCCACGTTTTAATCAGATATTTGATACTCGAAATATCTGACGGTTCTAACATCGTCGAGATTGACGGCCCCAATTAAATTCGAGCTTGAATTTAACCACCAATTAACTAATACTCGCACCTCCAAAAATCTAACGATTATACTAGAGTTTAATCTAACGGTTTAAATTCCTTTCGGGACTAAACTTGTGCAGACATTAAAGGATTTTGTAATATCCGAACTAATTAGATGATGACACATGGATTCCACTTACCATTCACGGTTAAAATTACGACGTATTACAACTGTTGATTGAAAGCTCACATGTTCGTGCCCTAAATTCCATTAACTTTGCATGTGTCGGTCATTGAAATAATACTAATTACATAAAATGTGGCGAGTTAGGTTATTATTCAGTTGAGAGAGTCTACGAAAGGAGCTCTGATGTTGGTAAAAGCTAAATGCTCACGTTCATACCAGGGAAAGGTAAGAAATCAAAACCCAATTTGTATTTTTTTATTTTAAAGCTCATACGGTGAAAGAAAGAGCATAATGTCGGCTAGAAAGAAAAAGATTTCGCAAGAATCATCACGAGAGGATAACCAGGTCATTAGTGATGTTTTAGCTGGTGTTTCTGATACAGAAATGAGTTCTGAATCCTCCATTAAAGTTGCAAGGCTTATTAACCAGGGGCATTCAGAAAATTATGAACATTCATGGCTCTATAAAAGTAATCTCTTTGAAACTCGCATTCCTCGAGTTTATAGTGACCTTGACCTCGTTCAAACATTCGTGAAACTTTATAATGCAGAGACTCATTTTATTGTTTCATCCAATGGCCTCAGAAATATATGTTTGATATCCCCAAAAAATATAGCTAGAATGTTAAATTTACGTTTGGGTAATTCTCTTATATTAGAGCTCGACCTATTAAAAAGGGTCGAAGGTTGGTCAACGGAAAAAAGGAATACGGTTATACAAAAGTTTACCATTGATCCTCCATACACTTTCAAGTTTCAATGAGTTTTCGATTAAAGCATAAGTTTATTCTCCCATCGCCAAACTTATGGTGTCATCCATAACTTCTATCCTCGAATCTATTGATGATAACTTAATTGATGAAGCACTCTTATTATTATGGATAAAATTACAAATGATGAAAAGGGGTCTAAATTCGACTATGCAAGCTTTCTAACTCATGCTATTCATTTTCAATTAGCATCATTTGAAGGATTGAAATCATTTAGGTATCAGTCTTATCTCTTCTTTCTAGTGTTATTTTCTGAGTTAGAACTTTATGAAAAGAATGGCATTCGATTGTTTAAAAAAGATAAAGCCGAAAATGAACTTCCTATCTCAAAATGGAGTTCTATTTTAACAGTTTCGGAAGTCGAAGATGGATTTCTACAGTTTGTCAATCAATTCCTATTTAATACATATGACCTTCGCATGGGACATGAACCTCTAAGGATGTTCGTTTCTTATCAACAAACGCTACAATTGCATCCTTCTATGAGAGTAGGTGATTGGTTCCTTTTCAAAGAATTTACTATAATTAGAATTTATGGATTTGAATTAGAGCCTTATCAATTACCCATTTATTTTCCTCCCACATTGTTTGCCTTAAAATAATCTAGACAAAGATTGATGACTGATCAGTTGCATTTTGTCTCAAAGAACAAAAAAGTTTATTTCTCCTTACCTACAGAAGTTTCATGTTTCCTTATTAAAAATAGGTCAGCCATTGATCATATAAATAAGTTGTTGACGTCCTACAACTTGAAAAATGATATATCATGGAAATTTGATCCCTAACATATTATCTCTTAACAGCGTAAGAATGTTGGATTACATGTTTATCAATATTGTCCAAATACTGCTATTGAAATGATAGCTAACAAGAACACCTCGCAAGAGGTGAAAAATGTTTTGATTATGCAGAATTCAACTATCAAGACCAAGATAGAAACATAATTGCAAGCAAAGGTTGTAGTAATAGCTAGAATAGAGATTCACTCTATTGACCCTGAGTGTATAATCATATGAGAGAAGCGGTTAGCAAACATCACTGAGTTGAAGACTAATCTTTCAAGTATGACAGTGGGATAAACTAAAGTTGATATTTCAAAGCAGATGGAAATTAAACGAAGAAAATTGTCGGATACAATCAATGAAGAGACTAAAGAAGTGCAAGAAGATATTTAAGACCAGATTAATTCCCTTCTTGGAGAATTGGAGAAAAAGAAATTAGAAGGTCCCCTGGTCATGGTTTCTTCTAGTTTATCTGTTAAAAATGAACATAATTCATCCTTAGTCATTAAGGATAGTACCTTGGTTGATAGCCAAGAATTATCGGGGCCAAGGTTCATAACTTCAATTAACATGAAAAATAATCAATTGAATCTCTTGGTTATGCAACCAGAGCCCAACAAAGGTACTGGACTAACAAAATACAAGACTACTTCAGTGGGAGTAGATCTAACTCAAGTTAATGACTTTGATTTAGTTGAATGGAATAAATAGACTGGTGAGATTGTGACTGGAAGAATGATTCAATCATCAGTAAATGTAAGAAAACTACAAAATGTAGTTTTCAAACTATCTCAACAATTAAGTAATGAGAAAACAATTAATAGAATCAAAGCAAATAAAGTTAGAGAATTGGAAGGACATATTGCATCTATAACTGATGGAAACAAGGAAGCTACAAATTTCAAAGCTATTATGGATGAGAAAGAAAAGGAGATACGAGGTCTAAAAGCTCAGTTTAAAATTCGTTATTTTCAACTAACGAAATCTAAAGAATTAATTGAAGCATATCAAGCAAAGGACAAAGTGAGCTCAGAGAATGTTGCTTTAAAGGAAAATGTAACAGCTCTCAATAAAGAAATCCTTGAGTTGAAATTAGAGAAAGAGTGCCTTTCGAAGAAAGTTTCTGGAGAAGTGAATAAAGGAAGTCAGGTTCATGATTCTTTATTAATGTCACCACGGTTATTTCAAGCTCAGCCACAGACTCACAAGAAAATAATCAGCAAAAAAAAAAGCCTATAACCAAACTTGAAGAACAGTTGGAAAGAAAAACTCATAAAATAAATATTCTAATTAAAGAAAGAAAGCTTGAGCAAGCCTCTTGAAGATACATTAGAATAAATTGTTGATACACAACACTTAGTTGAAGCCAAACAATTATTGTGGGATCAGATTATCCAAGTCATGGAACAATTCGGGACCCACTTGAAAATGTACCAGTTCTGTGAAACGATAACCATAAAAAATGCACAGTTAGATACCAACAATCATCTATCTTAAATTGAAAAGAAGATGCCTCAAGCTGAAAAGATTATTGAGTTTATCAATTCTTTTTCTGATCAAGAATTAAAAGACTCTGGAGTGACAGATAGATTTGATGTTGTATTAAATGTCAGAAATGTTATAGAAAAGGGGGTGTTTCTCAAAGCATTAGTTATAAATATTGAAGAAGTTCATCATGTGATAGTTAAATTTAAAGACAATTCAGAAAGGTTAAAAACATGGTCTACCATCTCTCTAGTCAACTGATCATTGGCTTCAGTCTAAGGAAGCCTATACACATATGTTGGTCGCTTGCAAAGATGGCATGCAGTTCAACATTGATGAAAACGAAGTATTCTCTGGAAAAATTATTGTTAACTCTGAGAAAAGGTTTTACTATTCTAACAATGTTCATTGATTTGCTAATCAGTCAACCTGCCAGTCCTTATTATTTTTCCACGGAACTTTAAGTGTTATACAGAAAGATGTTGAGACAACCATTTCCTTCAAATGTTGAATGGAATGAAATGCTTAGATTCAAGCTCATTCCAATGAAGCTCTATCATGAAATGATTATTCAAACGGACGAAGAGAAAAAAACCACTAAAGTTACTCCTGAAATTGTTGAGACCGGTCATCAAAGTCAAAAAAGAGTGGCACAAAAGGGGAAGAAGATTATCATTAAAGAGCCGACAGTTGGGCATTTACCTTTAGTTAAGAAGAGTCAAGTTGGCCCAAGGATGAGAGGCAAAAAATAAATTTTATTTTAATTTACTTTAATTTCAAAGTTAGTTTCAAGACATTTATTTGACAGTTATGAAAAAGAACTATAAAAATATTTTTTGAAGACTCTCAAGGGGTCGACATTTTCTTGAAAGACATACACTGCTTTCTAAGAATTCGCTACTATGAGAATGATGATCTTTCAAATCTTTAATAACATCTCTGTTTTATTTTGAAATACGACTTGACACCAATGTGCATTGGCATTTATGTTATGTTAAGTGTTTTACTTTTGTTTATATGTATTTTAATTTTTTTTGTATATCAATTAATTACAGTATGAATGTTTCAATAGGTCGACATGATCACCTTTGAAGTTTATTCATTTCAGAATGATGTTTCTCAAGTTAACATACAGGGTTAACTTGACCTTGTTTTTCTATTGAGATTTTGTATGAATGATATTTGTTAGTCTCATATACTAAGTATTCACTACTATATATGATACGGATGTTGTTCATGGAATCTTTCTGTAATGGCACTAGTTATTTTCTTTCATTTTATTTTCTTGTGATTGCTTATCTTTGAGGAAATGCTTCTTAAATTTGAAGTGATTAGATCTGGTTTATTTCTTTCTGATTTGAAGTGAACTAAGATCTCGTTTTATTTGATATAGTTTGATATTCATTGGATAAAGTTGCCTTGTTTCTTTACCTTGTTTTTGTTGTTAGAGAATCTAATTGGTTATGATATTGCTTTAAATCTTACCTACCTTTCATATTTAGTTTACAAGGGATACCCCCTCTGGCTCCTAGATTTCTCTAAGAGAGCCTAAAGCGGAAAGAGGCTTCTAAAGGGTCTCTTTGGATGCCTTGGCATTGTTCTTTACTTAGATCAACCTAAGGAACAACAGTCTCTAAGTGTTCTTGTCTTTTGACTTAGTTCCTTTATCACATTGGAATTAGGAGTTGGCTGAGAGGTTTTGTGACCCTTGTTTTGTTTGTTTTTGCAAGGATGTTGCTTCTCTGAATGCTTGGGGCCTTATTTCTATTATGATACTAAAGCTTTGTTAGGTGTTTCTACAATGTTGATCAATCCAAGGTTCAAGAGCTTATCTTGCTCTCTAACTAAAGAATTACAAAATGTTTCTCTAGTGGAGTGAAAAGTAGATACAAAAACAGAAAAGACATGTTCAAACTTAGCAAGAATAGAATATATGAGTTGATCATCTCTTTTGCATGCCACATTCTGCAAGTAAAAGTTTAAGTGTCTTGAACTTCGAAAAAAATCTTCAATGCAACTAAAATCATTAGGATTCAAAGCAATCAATTTATTTTCAAGTTCGTGGGCTCAAATCTGGTTGTGTTTACCAAACACATTTTCCAACTTTTTCCAAGCTTCATCTAGGGCCTCAATCCCTTGAATGTGAAGTTGTAAATCACTAAACATTGGTGTTCAAATAAGTCCATGTGTGTATCATTTCCATTGTCTCATTCGACTCTCTTTAATGTATCAAAGGGGACAACCTTGTTGGTGTTTATATGATTCTCAAATCTTGATAGTTATTGCCTTATGATTACAAACACGATTTACTTTTATATCACAATCATCATAGAATAACTATACACTGAAAATCTCAATTATATCAATACAACGGAAATGACAAGATCTAGAAATATTAACCATGCACAGTAGCCACAAGAACACAAGAGTTTATCATAGGAAACCCAACTTTGAGAGAAAACCCAGAAACATTTCTATAGAAGAATTCAGTCCAAGAGATTACCCCCATCACCATCAATAGCCAAAATACCATACAGAAAATATCCTCCACGAGGCTAGCGACTCCAAGACCTAGCGCCTCAATAAGATAATCCAAAATAACCAAGCAAGAGCTTCTCCAAGTGTGGCGCACCCTCCAAGATAACAGAAAACCATAAATAACGAAACTTCCAAAAACTGCAGTTGCAACTGCCTTGTGCACACTGCAGAAGGAGTTGTCTGATTGTCCAAATGAAATGAGTCAGTCCTGTATTTATACTAATTTGGGCGCCAATCTGGGGTCGACTTCTTATTTTTGGGTCTTCAATTTCTTTATTAATTTCCTATGGGGCCGACTTCTCTTCCTGGGTCTTCAACTTCTTCATGGGGCTTCTTGTAATGGTATAGATGGGTCTTCTTGTACTTTCTTGTGGAGAATGACTGCCCGAAGTTGCAAATCTCCAACACTCCCTCTCAATGGAGGCATGCTCCATACTTTGATTTCTTCTGTCATAGAAAGGTTGTCTTCATGAGCCATGTTGATGTGCCATCTCCACACAAGCATTCCATCATGAAATATGCATGTGATAGCATCTCGAGTCCATCCACTCCTTGAAAGGAGAAGGACTACACCTGGGCCATTCACCACTAGCAAAGCTCCATGGATGAATGAATCATTTACCCTTGGTCATATCAGCACTAGCATAGCCTCGTGCATGACCAATCTGGGATAATGTATGCCTGATGCTACGGTCCATTCACTACTAGCAGAGCCCCGTGAGTGAATGAATCATTCTTCCTTGGTCATATCAGCACTAGCATGGCCCTGTGCATGACCAATCTGGGAGAATGTCTACCCGATGTTATAGCCTGGAGAACATTAACATATATGGGCCATTCACCACTAGCAGAGCCCTGTGAGTCAATGAATCATTCTCCCTTGGTCATATCAGCACTAACATAGCCTCGTGCATGACCAATCTAGGAGAACTTATGCCCGATGTTGAAACATCAACGTTCATCACTAGCCAAATCAGCATGGCTAATCATGTGTATCATCCTCCTCAACCAAATCAGCATGGCCACTCTGGGAGGATATCTGCAATCTGCTCATATATGGATAAGTATTGGAGCTTCACTACTCCCTTCTGTACCATATCTCAGATGAAGTCCTGCAAGAAGCTTATGAAGTTGAACCACTTCACGACTTGCGACACTAGCTGTGACATACTCCATCTCTGTTGCATTGAGTGCTACAGAAGCATGCTTCCAGCTTATCCCAGAAATCATAACTGATTCCAAGCTGAAGCAGCACCCTAAGGTGCTCAATCTGTCTATTGCACTACCTTCTCAATCGAAATTTGTATATCCCTGCAACCTCACTTCATCACCTGAGACAAATCATATCCAACTGTACCATGCTTCGTTGCCACCCACTAGAACTGCTTTAGCTTCAACCAAATACTGGCTTAGGGTGCTCACTCCAAAGAAAATATCTAGCTTGCCATTAACCAGGTACATCAAGGATCCAATCCACTGCATGTGCATCATGGGATCCACCAAATATTAATCTAAAGCATAATCATTCAACTTCTTCAGATTTTTCATCATAGGTGCAGTCATGGACTTGCAATCTATCATACAGAATCTCATCAATATCCCCTGAATAAGGAAGATCTCATATGATCTTATCACACCTCTAATCCCAAGAGTACATTTGTCCATGATCCTCCATCTCAAACTCTGAGGCCAACTCCCTCTAGCACTAGAGTAAGTCTTGTTGTCCAGTCTGCCTCACTAGTTGCTCCCTCTGTGACCGAGACAAAACCCATATTGAGTCCTCCTAACTGGCTTCCTCCTTTGTCACTGTATCAAGATCACATCTTCTCGAAGCCTCCTCAAATCGTGAAACTTGTCTATTAGTCATGGGAGATGTCTCTCTCCCACCTGGATCTGGGGGGGAACTCCCTCTGAATAATCGGCTCTCTCTTGAGCCAACTGACTCTCTCTTAGATCAGGCTCACTATGTACATTCTTGGTTAAGACCAAGCTCATCAAGTATCCATCGATCATGGGGTACCATGCTCCCTATAAAACATGACTCCCTCTGAGTCTGTACAATCTATGGAGCCATCTGCTCCCTCTGCATCTTCTGAAGTCTGATCTCCAATGAACTGTCCTGGGAGGTTTTTCCTCCCTACTAGATCCTAAGGGATGACTCCCTCTGAACTCTAGCTTCCTATGAACTGGTACTAGGTGGGGTCGTCTGCCTCACCACTGGTGGAGCCACCTGCTCCTCCTCATCAATCTCCATGTGGAACACTCTGTATCCCACAAAAGTATCCTTATTTTTGGAAGGTTCTAACTTGGTCTTCTTTGCCTTCGGTATATGGATGTATATTGTCATGTATACAGCTCCATGTCTAGATAGCCTGCTCCATGTCTCAAACTAGAGACCATATAATCTTATTGCCTCCTGCAACCGTCACTATAGCTCCCTCTCGGAGCTATCACCTGTGACCTGCCCGGAACAAGCGCAATAACAAAAAATAGCAAACAAGAACAATATTCTTATGATAAGGAAATAGGAACAAGAATAAAAAATGGGAAACAGGAACAACACTTTTCCAGTGTTGTTACCAATCATTCCTCTGTGGTAACCTACCTGGAACAAAACAAGAACAAAAGACAAGAGCAACACTTTTCTAGTGTTGTGACCTCCATAGTAACCTGCCTAGGACAAAGACAACAACCAAGAACATTTCCTAGAAGAGATCAATTTCACCTTGTAAATAAGTGCATCATTAGTACTAAACAGCGAGCATTTACACAATGATCATTGTACTAGCAATATTCAAAACATTTGATAGAAAAAGTACTTAGCAGTAATAGATCTCTAAAGACTGTTGTCTCGGTTACAATATTTATTTAAGATGCAACAATATAAAAATATCAAAGTTGGCATGCAAACCTAGAGTCTTAATTGCTAGAGAGGGTGCAATATTCCTCTGAATGCACTAGATCCAATGATCCCTTTGGGTCATTGCTTGGACAAGGTCCCTTGTACATCCCCCTGCAAACACCCTCATACTCTGCTAAGTGATATAACTTGGAAACATGTATAAGTGCATACCTCTGAAATTGTAGCACCATCCAGCTTGTCTTCTAATCTCAAGGTTTGCGTAACTGGCAATTGGAAACTAGCAACTGCAACTAGCGACTGGCAACTGCAACTATAATTGTAATTGTGCAGTGGCAATATTTCAACTAGCTCTGATACCATGTTGGTGTTTATATGATTCTCAGATCTTGATAGTTATTTCCTTATGATTACAAACAAGATTTACTTTTATATCACAGTCATCATAGAATACCTATACACTGAAAATCTCAACTATAGCAATACAGAGGAAATGACAAGATGTAGAAATATTAACCATGCACAGTAGCCACAAGAACACAAGAGTTTATCCTGGGAAACCCAACCTTGGGAGAAAACCAAGCAACCTTTCTATAGAAGAATTCAGTCCAAGCTATTACCAGTACATCACCATCAATAGCCAAAATACCATATAGAGAAGATCCTCCCCAAGGCTAGTGTCCCCAAGACCTAGCGCTTCAATAAGATGATCCAAAATAACCAAGCAAGAGTTTCCCCAAGTGTGGTACACCCTCCAAGATACCAAAAATAGCAAAATTTCCAAAAACTGCAGCTGCAATTGCCTTGTGCACACTACAGAAGGAGTTGTCTGACTGTCCAAATGAAATGAGTCAGTCCTGTATTTATACTAATCTGGGTGCCATTCTGGGGCCGACTTCTTATTTCTGGGTCTTCAATTTCTTTATTAATTTCCTTTGGGGCCAACTTCTCTTCTTGAGTCTTCAACTTCTTTATGGGGCTTCTTGTAATGGTATAGATGGGTCTTCTTGTACTTTCCTGTGGAGAATGACTGCCCGAAGTTGCAAATCTCCAACAAACCTTTGTTCCCAAGGTAACCTAGTAAAGTCCCTTACTACTTAGTAAATCTTTCATATAGGATTTCCATGAAAAGTAGTTAGAACAAGTAGGATCTGACTTGGACCGGCCATATTACAATATAAAGATAGGTTCAAAAGTAGAAATTGATTATTTAGATAGACAGAGCTTGAAAAAGTAGGGAGTGTAAAAAAAACAATGTTGAAAACAAACTCTAGATAACAAAATTATGCCCATTTGATGAAAGGCCTAAAACGTCAAAATGTCAAACCAAGGTGTCATGTGGTAGGTGGAGATTGGCCCACGCAGCAATAAATGCACAATGAGGTTATCAAGTTGTAGAGAGTAAAAACATTTTCCCTCGTTCTCTAACTGAGTTTGTCTAACGTAAGTCAAGATCAATTTTCTCGAAGTGTGTATTTGCCTTGAAAGCCCTTGCTTTTGCATGCAAACAACTTCATATCACCACTACACACAAAAACAAGCAAATATTTCTGAAAACAAATTAAAAATAATTTTGAAACCTTATATGCTCAAGGATTGATTTCAGTTAGTCTACCCAAAAAATGCAATTTTTCCTCTTTATTTCTGATTTGTCAAGATTGCACAAAGTGCAAGGTAAAGAGCATACATAGATCGAAAAATATTTCCACTCCATTTTTTATTTGCTATGATTGCACAAGACATGGGGTAAAAAGCATACACGGTAATATAAACTGAAAAATTGAAACGATAAATTAGAACATAAAAGAAATTTAAAAAAAAAAAAACTTAAAAACAAAACTACATACCTCCAAATCTAAGATAAATAATCGTATCTTAGGCAAACAAAAACCTTTTCTACAAAACGAAAAAGGGTTTCCTACTGGAAAAGGTGCTTTAAACATATTGGAGTGGTTCACTTTCCCCAGAAATGCTTAGAAACAACGAAATCCAGAAGTCTTTTGTTCATGCAATGACACAAGTTCAAGATCTCGTTCTACAATGGGAGCGGATCTTCATAGGAGCTTTGATACCATGTTCGAAAAATAGGGTATATCTACACACCATAAAGCAATCACTCACATGCATGAGTCAAAGATCTGTACACCAATGTTTATATGGTTAAAACTCTCAAAAAAAGAAATAGTCTACGACCTCGGCCAACACAGCCACTTGACACAATATGTTAATGCAAAACGAAATTAAATTACATGAACAACTCTCACAAACAATCATTAACAAATGATCCTCCATGCTCTTTAAATAGATATTGTGGACCAATCAGGTGTTAAGCCACAAATCAAGTGTTGTTAACACTGAGGAGTGTTAATGTTTTAAGCCATTATTATAGTTCTTTGCATTTGAATAGATAACAGCAACATAAGACAAGATCACTGAGAAATACATAATCACAAGAGACACAACATTTATCCTGGGAAACCTTCTAGTGGAAGAAAACCCAGCAAAACTTCCTTATTATAGATAGCCAATACAATGCCAAGAGATAACTCAAACAAGTACAGAAAGTCCTCTCCCAAAGATGTGCCTCTCTCTCTCTCTCCCTCTCTCTTCTCCAACTGCAGCTCCGAAACTTGTCTCTCAAAATGAACAAGTGAGTGTGTGTCTAAGTGAGGCGCTAGCCTCCTTATTTATACAAATCTGGCACGTGTGGAAGTGTCATTTCACTGGCAGGGCCGACTTCTTCTTCTGGGTGGTTATAACCACCTTTATTATATTATGGGGCCTCTTAGATATATTCTGGGGCCGACTTCTTCTTTTGACTATTACAATTACATTATGACCAATCCGCAAAAGGGGATTTGGTCCTTTTACAATAGCCGACAT
>SNQJ01S0027192.1:44956-70841 GCA_010110895.2 Picea sitchensis
TATCTCCTCGAGATCTCATCGGGTCCCATATTGTATAGTTGTCCAACTATAAGTGAAAAATCTGCAGCACGAACTACCAGTTGTTTCTTCTGAATGATTGTATATTTGTGAGGTGTCATTCCTGTTGATAGGAACTGGACTATCTTAGCGAAGTGATAATCAACCCTTATGATGGCTATAAACTGTGCATCTGGTAGTGTATCCTCCAAACTAGTAGGTTCCTCCCCATGCTCCAACCTAGACAAGTGGTCAGGTCCCTTTTTCATTCTCCCTGGCTTGACCACAATTTCAAAATCATATTCCTAGAATAGTAGTAACCATCTACATATCCTTCCCCCAAACATTGGCTTGTTGACTAGGTATTTCAATGCAGAGTGATCAGTGAACATCTTAAAATGTCCTCCCAACAAGTAGTGTCGAAACTTTTGTAGCGCATACACCATGGCTAAACCTTCTCTCTCAGTGGTAGTGTAGTTTATCTTAGTTGTAGATAGATTCCTACTAGCAAAGGCTAACGGATGGTCAATACCTCTTGCTCTTGGTTTTTCTAACATTGCTCCTAGTGCAATAGATGAATCATCGACATGCACATGAAATTCCTTGCTCCAATATGGGAAAACCAGAATAGGCGCAGTAACCATTTTTTGTTTCAGTGTGTCGAATCTCTACTGACATTCTTATGTCCATTGAAACTGACAATATTTCTTTAATAAATTCTCCATAGGTGTTGTAATATGTCCATAGCCCTTAATGAAATTTTTGTAGTATTCAGTATGTCCCAGCACAATTCACAGTTGTCTGACTAAAGTAGGGGGGGTAGATCGACAATAATGGAAATCTTGGACTGATCTACCAGCAGCCCCTGCTTACACACAATATGTCCTAACAGCACTCCAAAGGGTGAAAATAATATTCACTTCTTCAGGTTCAGGGCAATCTGACATTGCCTGCACTTATCCAACATTAGTCTTAAACATTCAAGATGGTTTTGTAATAAGCTAAAAATAGTCCAATCATCAAAATATGCTTCCAAACATTTATGTAAAAACTCCTTGAATGCTTCGACCACCACCCTAGAAAAGATGGTTGGTGCATTCTTCAATCCAAAAGGCATCATTGTGTACTAGTAGGATCCCCATTCTATTGCAAATGTGTCCTTGTGGAAATATTCCTTGGCAATCCTGATCTGGTGATAAACTGAAAATCCATCTGTGAAGGAGTAAACTTCCTAACCTCCTACATTATCTAACACTTTGTCGGTAAGGTGTAGGGAATGGGTCATGCAAATAGGAATCGTTTAGCTTCCTGAGATATACACAGATCCTGATCTCTCCTGTCTTATTATCTTGTACCACCATAGGGCTAATCCATTCTAACTCTTCAACAGGTTCTATGATTCTTGTTTCCAACATCCTGTCTAATTCAATCTTCACTTTCTACTTATATTTGGGATTCAATCTCTAGGGTCTCTGATTAACTGGCCTAGAATCTAGCTTCAAGGGGATCTTCATCTCTCCCATGGGCCCTTTAATTCCCTTCATATCAGTGAACTTTGTTGGGAACAAGTCCTAATATTCATGCATTAGTTATGTGATCTTATCAATGGTGGAATCCTCCCAATAATCTCCAACATTAGAAATCTTAGGTTCTTTCTCTATTCCAATTTTAACTTTCTTGATTTTGATCAGTTGTCCAATGAAAGGTAGTTCGACTCCTGATCCTTCTATGTATCTATGTCCTTCTGTTTCTGTGATGTTCACATTCCTAGGATCATCATCTTCATCATCATTGATATTGTAACATCCTTGCAGTTTTTAAAGAGGTTTGGTCCATTCATCCTCTTCTTGCTCAATGGGGAGGTTAGGTGCCTCCTCAAATACTTTCTGTCTTACAACTTGTAGAGCTTGATCTATTGAAGGGTACTAGATTTCAAATAAAAATGTAGCTACAAAGTTCTAAGTCATATCGTACTAATTTGAAGTGGTGAGGCGCAGTTTTGCTTGAAGATACCAATTGATAGGCATTGTGTCCAGAGTGTTGATGAACTTATGCACCCATTGTTCTTGAGGAATGTTTCTCTAGGCCTCCTCACAACCTCGCACATGGTCCTTTGGATATCTTTGACCTGTGTATCAAACTTTGCATCCTTCTACTTGTTCTGAAAAATGCACTGCCATCAAAGTGTGACATTGCATCCAGCCTGCGATGTTCTTTTTATGTGTCCCCCACCATCTTGTTGGTGTTTCTTTCAAAGCCTCATCCAGTGCCAACAATCTCTTTTGTACTGGTACAATTTATTCAAAATATTATAAGAATGTTTCTAAATTATTTAAACCATCAAATGTGGGTAGATTGCTTAATTTTGTGCCGATCCAATGAACTTCACTGGTCAATATAGCACACCTTCGTGCAAAAAAATAATACATTTTGTTCTGCCAATTCTCCAGTGCTTATTCTGAGTCCAATGAGCATGTGCTATCACTTTACCATCTTAAATTCCCATCTATTGTAGGGTTAATGTAATCCTATTGTCTCGCTATCAATTTATATATATTCTCTAGCTCATATGCATGGTCTTCTTCTCTGATGTGTTCTGTGTATCTTCAACCTTCATCAGGATCCAGAGGTGCAATGACCCTAAGGCCATCACCTTTAAACATCATTCTTATTTTCTTTAAGTCAACAACAGTGGAATTGTTGAAAGCCCAATCAATTCCTAACATCATAGGATAAGGATAGTTATCATCAACTATCTCAATCACCTCGAAGTCCACAAATGTTCTTACCCCATCGATGTCCACAGGGACATGATCCAGTATCCCAAAGGGGCTTACTGTCTGCTGATTAGCCATCCTAAGCCTGATAGGGGAATAAATTAACTTAGGTTTTCCCATCAGTGCCCAGGTTTGCTTCTTCATAACATTGACTTCTGATCTAATTCGAGGACCACATAATATATATCATAATCTCCAATATGAGCATTAAGGTGTAGTTGGTTATTTGTCCTTATATTTTTGGATACTTGATGTACTACTCTATTCAGCAGAGAGACTACCTTCCCTGGTTCATACTATCGGATCAAGTGTTGTAGTTCTTGTATGGATCTTTCATCCTTAATCAAATCAATGTACGTATACAAGAAACTAACAAGCTTTCTTACCTCTTTTCCTTCTGTCGGTGATGCAGACTGATTGAATGCCAGAGGCATCCCACATTCTCTCACTTTTGGTTGTGCCTTTGATGAAGAAACCTGATCTCCTCCAAATTCTCTTCTTGCCTCTTCAAATATATTCTTTTCTTTCCTCGGATCAAACTCTGGTTTCTTCTTTGTAGTTCTTTTGACCCCTGATTCGTCTGTATTCTTTGTTGGAGTCATCCTGTCTTCTCCTGTAGCAGTAACTCCTCTAGTGATAATAACAACTCTAGGATCCACTCCACGAGGTTCTGCTAAGATTAATTGTACTTGTGGGTTTCCTCCTTGTCTCTCTTTAAGTTTGGCTAACATCACAAGAAAATATTCAATAACATGTTCAAATGAGTTGCAGTAGCTGCAAGTGGTACAAGGGTTCTGACAGTCCCTTCCCAAATGTCATTGTTGTGCGCAGTTATAACAAATGATATTACAGCGACCTTGACCCATACCTCCTCCTCTTCCTCTTCCTCTGAATCCACCATGAGGGTTGAAGTTTCCTCTTCCTAGGGAGTTAAACTATGTAGTATTCTCTTCCTATTGTAATTCGCCTTGAATTCTATATGTGTCTCTTGATATTTCATGCAAGAGGTCATAATCCCTACAATATTTCTCATCATGCCCCACAGATTTACAAAATGTGCAATAAAGGTTGGTAGGTGTCTGGACATATTTTTGCTAGTAATAACATTCACCAGAGCAATGTCAATTTCTACATACCTCGCACCAAGGTAGAGTAACCTTCTTCAAAGGGTTCGGAGCTCTTGAAGCCAAGTACTCATGAAATAGAGGACAGTGCTCCTTGTCGTGGCCCTCTGATTTGCATATGATACACCAGATATATTCTCTTTTATCTTTTCCCTTATCCTTCTTCATATCTTTGACCTGCAATGATAAGCTAGTTAGCTGACTCAAAATTTGACTCATACCTGAGCTGGACTCTCCCATAGAGGTTGATTCTAGTTTCATGGTGATCTACAATGCCTCATCTTGAAAAGAGATCTTCCATTGCATCAGAGGGACTCTTATGTGTGGCAAGAGGGCAGCAATGAACCATTCTTTATTTTGTTCATCTAGAATCTGAAAACTCAAATGACCTGTCAGGGTCTTAAACCTCTAATCAAACTCCCAAAAAGGTTCAACTATTCTCTGCTTGATTTCTTTCATCTAATTCATTATGACTCTGACTTGGGTTTCTTGAATTCAAAAATCAATGCATTCTTAATTTCATTCAGTGGTTTCGGCTGTGCAACTCCTTGGACAAATTTCATGTACCAACTCAATGTGCGGTCTCTCAGGGTAGTACTAAACTGAGCTCTCTTAACAGATTCGTCAATGACACTCTTAATACTCCATACAGCTTCGCATAAGAACCAATGTTGATCAGGATCTTCAGATACATCTCCCCTAAAGTTGGATAACATCATCTCATTTTCCATAGATCTTCCTAGGTTTGTTGATTGAGTATGCACTGAACTACTAGTAACAGTTCTTTAAGCACTCTAATAACTCTGACTACTCTGGTTACTTAACGTTGCTAAAAGAATAGGAGGAGTAATAGTACTTACTTCAATAGTCTGCACAGTTCCTGAAGTTTCTGACTCTTCTCGGTGAGGTTCTTCAGTCTTCCCTTCTTCTGCCCTAACAGACTCTGAATTTTCCTTGTTTACCAACTCTTCTTCTTCTCCACTGTAGAATCCTTTGTCTTGTGCCAATGGCTCGTGACCCTGCTCAAACAGGTTCACCAGAGGAACTTCTCTAAATGATCTCCCACTACGTGTGTGTCCAACCTCTTTGTCGTTGTCACTGTCTGAGTTATTGAACATTATCTCTTCAGTCTCATCGATTATTGTATCTTCAAGATGTTCTTCTCATGCAATAGCATCTTGATCTTTAACTTCAGAAAATGAAAAAAAAATCCACTAGGTCCCTTAAAGAAATATCTCTCTACTTGGCTATATGATTCTACTCTATCAACATAAAACTCAGTAATGTACCCTTCAATGGTACTATCAAACCAGTGATCTACTGCTCTTGACACGACATTATCAACTCTCTTGACCTTCTTGATCATTCCCGACGTCCAAACTATAGGTGGTCTATATCTGGCTTCAAACTGGGTATTTGCTAATCTGGCTAGCCACTCGTATAGCTCCTTATGAATTCCTCCAAATAAAATATCATGTATATCAGTAAAGATGTGTTTTCCCAACCAATCCTCTATACTAAGATTAGGGTTCTTGTTCTGGGCTTCTGCGAAGTCCTTTTCTTGTTCCTCTATCCACTTCTGAATCTTTGTCTTCAATGGAAACCACCTTGACATTCCCTCAAGAATATCTCGTTCCCAGCAACAGAACCACTTTTTAGCACAGGAGCAGACCCAAGGTTCAGCTATAATAGCGCACCAAAAAGCCCTAACTATTGGCCCTTTTGGCAACACCTACGAAGAAGATGCAGTCTCACCCGAAGTAGCAATAGGGGGTTGCAGGACACAGGTGTCTACAACCAGAGGAAATGTAAAGTGGGCCCAAAACAACAACAACATGACATCTATATATCATTTACCAACTCAACCCTACTTCGCACAGTTATATCTCAGATCTAACACAATGATGCAATAACAAAGTAATCAGAAAGAAAAAGAACACAACATCAATCCCACAGAACAACAAGCTATACGTGGTTCACCCTCTCCCTAGGGCTACGTCCATAGAACTGTGTTTCTTGATATTATAGGAAAACATATAGTTCTATATGCACTCTTAGCTTGCATATCTCTCTCCTACTCTCTCTCTTTCTCTCCCTTCCCTGTGCACCTAGCTGCAGGGTTGATCTTTGCACCCAGATGAAGATCTTACAACACAGACTCTCTCTCGACAGAATACTTATTTCTCTCAACAACAATAATTGTTCATTACCTTCTCTAACCCAACCCAGGTCCTCTTGACCTTTATTTATACATTACAATGACTCTCGGAAAACCTTTGGCTGAAACCTAGGTGTCAAAACCCTAAAATGACAAAACCCTAGGTGTCTAAAACCCTAGGTCAACTTGACCCACGTTTTCAGGACTTCACCAACCTGTCTTTCCTTATTTCCCATGAGGTGCTCCAAAGTATATATTGGTGGATTTTTCCACTTACTGAGTTGTCCACGATCCATCTTCCTTGTTGATCTGTGTTCCTCGGTCTTCTTGTTCAATGACTCACTTTCTCTTACTTCACTCCTTCTTTTCTGATTCTTTGGCCACTTCGACCCAATCTCAGTCAATGTGCTTTCCGCGCAGTTTGTACTTCACGCTTCTTTCCTTAATATTCGCTTCCTTACATAACCAAGGGCCAACAACACACATGGCACATAAAAATACAAGATGCTCAGAATTCACTGGAGACACGGCTCAATCCACAGGTTTCAGGGTGCGTGACAAGGAATCAACGCAGAGGTCGATCATGGAGGTTTTGGGTTTAGACACCGGAAGGAAGAATGGTGGGAGAACTCAGATGGAGGATGGAAGAATGACCCATGAACCCCCAACACAGCTAACGCTTCATCTTTTAACTACTTGTGCCCAAGTCGACACTTGTCTTCCTGGAGATGCATGTGTTCCCTTTTGCACATGTTCTTTTTCAAAGAACTTAGGACAACACTTACTCAATTTTCCACCTTAGCCTTTAGGAAATAATAATAAATTTTTATCCCCTTTAGAGGTAATCCCCCTAGATTAGCCCCTAGGCCCACACACTTAGCCTCCTCCCTTACCCAACCTTGTGGAATCTTAGTCCCCCATCACTCTTTCTTCATGGTCAGTCTACACGCAGTGATGTTTATATGTTATTAATGATCAGCATAGTTACATATACAAAATCAAGCTCTTGGCCTTTAACACTTAGGCTCTCCAGCCTAATAAACACATAATCCCACCAGCTTATCAACACTCGGCTCACCAGACTAAAAAACATGTTTATAATTTATAAATGCAACTAGGGCTCGTTCTTCGAGATATTACATTGGTGAGAATGTTTTTTATATGATCCCTTATGGATATGTACTCTAATATCACAACGCCTCTCTAGACCTTGTCTTTGATGAAGTGGTATCTGATCTCTATATGCTTGGACCAAATAACCATGTGATCATATTTCAAATCCAAATATCCTCACAACTCGCTAGACTTGTTGTCGTGTACTCTTCCTCAGCTGAGGTAAGTGAAACTGAGTGTTGTTTCATGCTAAACCATGAGATCGTTGTGGACCCCAAGCTAAAACAACATCCAAAAGTACTCTTCTTGTCCATTGCACTCCCTTCCTAGTCTGAATTTGTCTACCCCTACAACTGCATTGTGCGAACTCTGAGATATCTCAGTCCAAAGTCCATTATACCACGAAGATACCTCAACACATGCTTTGCTACCACCCAATGAACCCTCCTCAACTCCACCATGAATCTATTAAGTGTATTCACTACAAAGAAAATATATGTCCTAGTGTTGACTAGATACATCAAGGACCCGATAAAATGCATGTACAAAGTGGGATCCACCAACTCATCCTCAGAAACATTAAGTGTCCTTAAGTTTGATCATAGGTGTAGACATCAACCTGTAATCCTATATCCTCAATTTCTTCAAGATCTCAACTTCATACTTTCCCTTCCCAAGAACTTGACTTTTCTCATGTCAATATTCCTTTATGAATATGTTCCTCCCCTCTGGTTTTGCTTGGATTTACCCTTTCCCTTCTTTGGTTTCCCAACTAGAGAAATATTCTCCTCGTCTCCACTTTTGCACTATCCACCAATTATAGATTCCTCCCAAGTATCCTTTTGGGTAAAATGATCCTACAATATGGCCCAATTAGGAAGCGTGTTTCTGGCAAGGATACCTATCACAAATGTATCCCACTGCTTGGTACAACCCTTCAGTGCTAATTTCACAAGTTCCATCTCATCCATGACTTCCCCAATAGTTGAAATTTCATCATGAACCTATTGAATTTTACAAGTTCCATCTCATCCATGACTTCCCCAATAGTTGAAAGTTCATCATGAACCTATTGAATCCTTTTGAAGTATGAGACTATAGTTTACATTTTTTTGTTTTAAACTTTTAGCTATAGAAATCAACAAAAGGGAACTTATCCTTAAATGGCATGCCATTTAATCCATTTACTCATCTCAATTGGAACATTTTCCAAGATATGTTTATACATTTTTGTAAAAGAAATGGATTCTCACCTTTGTCATTCACAATCTACTTTGTCTTACAACAGTCCATGTATGGTAGCAATAATAATAAAACAAAAACAAAAATATACCACCACCAATCCACATTGATACCTTATTGCAATTTTTGTAAGAAAAAAGTTTAGGTAATCTATAGTGTCTATTATTTCAAGCATTTAGGTTGAAATTTTCTTCATAATCCCATAAATTTGTTGTGGTAGCTACAAATTTGTTACATTCATACGTCATTTTAATTTACTAATTAATTATTCCTTAAATTTTTCTTTAATTTACTCAAGGTACATATGTGGATGGAACAGACGATTTGGAATATGAAATTGTAGCCACTGAAGTGAGTTACATCTTTGGCATAGTTAGGGATCGAAAAGATTCTACGTTTTCTTAAATCCGTCATGAAATTGTGGAAGATGGAGTCATTGGATATCCTTTTGAGTTTTTTTGTAGTAAAGGGAACTCGTTAAATCCAAAGAAAGACGGAAAATGGAGAGTGGAAACAACAACCATAGTTGTCAAGAGGAAACTAGACACATTAGAAATTGAAATATTTGGATCAGGTGTAGTGGAAAAAGATCCAAATGTTGGAAACATTGGCGAGCATGTGAAGGAACCCATGCATAAACAACCAAGATTTTAAATTGCATCAGAGTCTGTACAAAAAGGCATATATGTTGATCATGTTGTATTGGCATCTTGGAAAAGCAAAGTGAATAGTTTAATGGAACATTTGTTGGGAAGAAGCTTAGTCTCCAAGTATATTCAGAAAACAGAATGTTGGCACAGGAGCAAACCCAAGGTTCAACACTACAACAAATCAAGACCAACAAAAACCCTAATTCAATGGGGTTCTTTCGACAACACATGTGAAGCACATGAAGTCTCACCCAGGGTAGACATAAGGGTTACAGGACTCATGTGTCTGGAACCTTAGATGGGAAACATATCTATGATTATAACACTAACAAAGCACTTAACAATTAAAATTCATCAATATTCGGGCCTCGCCATAAATAAGAATAAATCCCACTATAGAGCATTGCAAGATTCAACCTAATTCCAGCATCTAGCAGCACTAAGCATGATGAACAGATTATATCTAGTAGATTCAAGCACTAATCACATGTATATAAATCTATATCTAACATCCATCCATATCATTAAGCACTAAGAATCAACATATCATCTATATCTATATTAAAAGCACTAAGAAACACATAAACACATCAATACATCACAAAGCAGAGAAACACAACATGTACATGGTTCACCCCCACCCTAGTGATACATCCACCAACTCTTTTCTACTTTATTATTAGCTTTTCCAATCGGGCTACCTACATGTAGCCTCAAAACCCTACTCAAGTAGGACATGAGATTCACGTGGCTCACTCAGATCCCTCCTTTCCGGTGCAGTATATCTAAGCACACAGTCTTCCTCAGTTTCTTGCAATGACTTTCACTTAGCTCTTCCAGTCTCACATACTATGCACAAAGCACTTACAACTTTGATCACACAGATCCAACTCTAACACTTAGCCATTCATTACTCACTACATTTCCTTAGCATCTATTTATACATACAATGTGCCTAATCATGGGTAAACCCCGAGCTACAATACCCCTATACCCAAGTATATAATACTAAATACCAAAAGGGGCCCTAGCAATGAGATCCCATGATCTCTTGGCGTTGCCTTGTGTCTGGAATTTGATAGCCTATATAAGTCCCAAAATTAGGTCAAACATGACTCAGGATCCTCAAACTTAGTCATACAACAGCTCCCCAACAACACTCACCTGTAATCCCATCCCAAGTCACTGGGATCCTCTAATTCAGCTCGGCTTTCCAAAAATCCCTCATCTTGGCTCGAATTGATTCGAATTGTTGTTGTGCTATGAACTCCTATTTAGTTAACTCTTGTATGACTACTTCATTGATAGGTCCCTCTTAGCATTGTTCAGCTGCAGTGATCTACTTGCTCCAGTTTCTCCCCTCGGCCTTCGATCTCTATGAACAGTTGGTAATACTTATCATGTATAGGTTAGAGGCTCAAGTCACTTCCATGACTTTTCCTGATAGTGTGGAACTATTGTTGGCAAGCACGCCTTTGATCGCCTATCTCTTTCCATAGCTAATGTGGGATCTAACTACACTGTATCTTTTCTTGATACTTTGCCCTTGAGATGCAACCTAGTGCCTCCATTCTAGGGACATTCTCGAGTTTCTCATAGTTTGGGCACCGCTGAATGCTGAGTTTCTTACATTCCATGGAAAGGGTCATTCCTTTATTCTCTTAATTGCACTTCGAGCGGTTGCTTCTCTTCTTGGGATCCCTTCACATCCCTGGGCGGTGTTGGGCAATCGTGCAAAGATCTAAGTTTGCTATTATTTGTTGTGGTTGTTGGATAGCTTCTATGAGTTTCTCTACTTGACACATGACTCGGTCTTCAGCCTGTATCTCTAATCCTGTCAGCTGCAGCTGGAGTGCCTGACTGCTTCCTTTACTTCGAGGTGTTCTATGAGAAATTGTTTTTTTTCTTTCATATGTAATTCTCTTCTTAAAACTTTGCTTGGAGAGCAACTTTCTCCTACTCCGCAAATACAAGAGCCCTATGAGTATGCCTTGCAATTTATTCAAGGCATGGGTGGCTTTTTATGTTTCTTCCTGTGCACATGAAGGCTAGATTCGAGGCATCACCTAGCTGAGTTGGGTTGGCTCATCTCCCAACTTTGGTTCTTCTAGTGGTGGGGGCGTAGTGGAAACTGCACGGATGGAGTGAATGGCCTGTTGTATCCCTTGCAATTCTGCTTCAATTTTTTCGTACATGGTTTCTTGTTTTGATTCATTGCATTGTAAGATATATTTTGATGTATCTGATACAACGATAATGATAAGTTCTATGTCATCCATCATGAGCACTGTCTGCATATGTGGTTTAGTATATTTTGAATTCTTCTGCGATGTGGGTTTTGTGGGTGAAACCTTCCTCTTCTTTAAGGATTTAGTCTTGTCTCTAGGTGGTGTTACTTCACCGAGTTCATTCACCAATTTTCATTTAGTTTTCTACTTCATATCATCACCCCTCGCTTAGGCAGATACCGAATAGTCTTTCTTGAGGCACTCTTTAAATCTTGGACCTCTTTTGGTCTCTTCGCTCTGCTGGCCTGATTGTATCATGTTCTTATGTGTGTGGTTCTGGGTTGTCGTGGTCGACATCTCTACAGTCCGTGTGAATAAGGAGGTTTCAGGGACCTCACCCAGTGATCTCCTCGAGTTCCTCTTTTGTGAGCTTGTAGTATGACCGAATCTCCTCCTTATGTTCATTGGTCGTGCTATTATGTAGATGAAGTGCCTATCTGCACAAAACTTCATCAGAGTTTGGAACCTATGTAGGGTGTTCAGAGTCATATACAAGGTTCAACATGGCTCTCTTCACCGGTGTATTAGGTGGAAAAATAGCGCTTTGACTCACAATGTTTGTTCATATCACCTCGAAAGTAAATTGGGCAAGGGTAGTGAACTTCACACAGTTGCTCAATGGTTCAATATTCCTGAAGGTTGTATCTTTCTCGGTATATCCTTGTCGAGGGATCGAGTCATCTAAATGAAACCGGTAGTCCCCGGGATCATGTGCTTCCCAGCTAGCCTAGTTCTAGTTGATTAACTAGGTACTTCACCCGGTTCATCTACAAGCCTTCCACGCACTTCCCCTCGAGGTCAACGACAAATCCTATGACTCCTATAGAATCGATCTTTCTTACTAAATTTTGGTTATTAGTCGACAAAGGGCGCATCTACGCCATTCTCGATGGAGCTACCTTGCTGCATTCCCTTTCAACATCGCCATATGTATCCTTGATATCTGTGTTAAAGCGCGGATATGTGGATTTTCTGATAGAACCCCCATGGTTTGGGTCCGTTTTAATATTGCATCCTATGGATCAATGTCGAATCGACCTGTGAATACAATGGCTAGGATATAACAGCCATGGTAAATATTGGCAATAGCTTGATTATGCTCACTCCTAGTGCCTCCAAGTGTGGACCCCATTACATTAATTAGTGTGGACTGTGCAAGGTTCATCGTGCATGGTTGGGGATTATCTTTGAGTTCTTCCCCCATCCTAGTCGCATTTGTATGGGGAAAGCATACTATAGTTCTTGTGGTATCCTAGGTTGAAGTCACTAAATTCAATGTTGTGATCTTGTCATGTTGCACTCTAAATGCATGTATCCCCTTAGGGAGGTACACAATAACCAAGGCATACTCAAAATCTCTAAGCACACTATCTCGATTCACCGTGCCAGCAAGAGGCAGGATGTAATCAGGCAATGGCGACCGGATCATCTTCACTGGCAGGGCCATTTCTGTGTTTGGTTCTTCTTCCACCGATGGTCGATATGATTCATCTCATGCCAGCCGATGAAGAGGCTTGCGCATTCCTCTCTACCGATGATGCTCTCAATACTTGTAAAAATTCTCTTCGTATTTCTCTTTTATTCATTAGGTCAATGAGAACTTCTTCGACAATTTTCTATGCAACGCTAAGCTCATCCGATATATGCACCCGTGGTTGAATATCTCGGGTTCTAAGAGTAATTTCTCAATGTAATGGGATGAATGGAAATAATGCAATGATCACTATGTGTGTGAAATAAACTAGTCTGGGGGCTCAAATTCATGGTTAGCAAAAGTGTTCTCGTTGCGTGGCGTGACAGGATAAATAGATAACTTGGTAACAGATCTCTTGCAACAGTTGAGAATCCTTCATTAACTCAGTTATGTCTGTTATAGCGCAGTCCCAATAGTCTGGTGGTGAAATTTCTGATCATAAATGTCTTTCTACCCATTCTGGCCGTCAGTCGAATGGTTATACTATCCCCAATGGCTATATTGTTTCACCATGGTGAAGTGCCATGTGATGTTGTTCGGGTTCCATGGCGAAGTTCCAATTTTGCAAATTTCCCTTCTGCGAAGTCCCTTATGGAACCTTCTGTAACTTTTCGATCTTATCTCTCTTCTTACTTAGTTTTATAGCTTTCTTTCCAGTGAGCTTCGTCTCGGAATTCCTTTTTCCATTCTGATTATTGTCTTCTTTCGGTAGAGTAACTTTGCACTGATGAGATTATTTCCTATAAATCAGGGGTAATACTTCATCTATATCTGGAATAGGTACTTCAGTATTCTGCGAATCTTCTAGTGTTCTTCCTATTTTGACATCCAAATCTCTGGTCTTAAATAGATTTGTTCGGTTATCCTATTCTTCAATCAAGTGTGTGATCCTCCTAGTCATGAAGTCTTTTAACTCTTGCTTCTTTTGATCTAAGATTTCTTCTTATTTCCTTATGTCTTAATCTCCTTCAATCCAAGGTTTTCCTAGTAACATATAAAATGGAGCGTTGTTCTCAATAAATTTAACAACTTCAAATTCTTCCTCTGTCGAAGTTCCATTGGCACTCATAGATATCTGGGTAAGTCTTCCACATAGGTTTATCAGCTTTCCTCTGAATAATCATATTCCTTCCAATGAAGGAGTCATAGCAGGCTTTCCTAGAATTTCCCAAGTTCTTTATGTCATGATATTCACCGGTGTTTCCTCATCCATAATACATTCAATGTCGAAGTCTCCTATTCTTGCTTCAATGCATTCTTTTTCTTTGAAGATATCTGATAAGATGATATGTCAGTGGTCATTAAGGGTTTCTTTCATCTACAGCAATACTTTTTCTGATTCTTTCTGGGTTTCTGCCATAATCTCAGTTTCTTGACCTTTCTCGTGGTCTTCTTGTCTCATATTCATCCTTTCAACCTTAACAATCATTCTAGGGCAATCCAAAACTTCATGGTCCATAGATTTGCAATAGAGGAAATTAGGTCTTCTACCAAGGAATTCCTTAGCCAGATGTCTCATTCTTCTACAACTGTAACAAAGGGTTAATCATCTCTTTCTCTTAAATGATCCCCAACCTTTCCTATATTGCACACTAGGATCATGGTAGCTAACCTGCAAAAAAATATTTCTAGGATCCTGCATCCATTTGTTAGTCCAAACATTATCTCTATGCATAGATATACCATATCTTTCACTATTCTTATCAGATATACTCATATCAAATCTTCTTTCATCTATCAGTGCCCTAGTATTCAAGCTAGGGAAAATATTATTAAACATACCTAGATCCATACTTTAGAAACAAAAATTCCCACTAATCTTATCTTCAGTAGAGCACAAAGCTTCCAGATCTAAAAAATTTTACTATTCTTACCTTTATCAGAGCACAGAGCTTGCAGATATTACCTCTTTTCTTCGGATCTGACCCTTCTTGGAACATAGCTTCACAGATCAAGTAGAATACTATGCACTATAATGACATATCTACGCACAGAGCTTTCACAATTTCAGGACAGATCTTTGCACAAAGCTTCTTTTTCCTCAGTTTCTAGCAATCACAGTTTCATGTCCTGGCAACGGAACCATTTGTTGGCACAGGGGAAAACCGAGGGTTCAATGCTACAACAATGCACCAACAAAACCCTAACTATCGTCCCTTTTGGAAACACCTACGAAGCAGACGAAGTCTCACCGGAGGTAGAGGCAGGGGTGGTTGCAAGACTCATATGTCTGCAACCTTAGCTAGGACACAGATTTGTGATTCTAACACTTAATAGAGCACTCAGCAGTTAACATTCATCAATATTCAGTCTCAGTTACAATGCAGTAAACCCTAATTATAGAGCATTGTAGTATTCAACCGGATCTAGCATCTAGCAGTACTTAACACAATGAAATAGATCAGATCTAGCAAATTCAAGCACTAAGAACATGTATATAAGTCAGATCTAACATCCACCCATATCATTAAGCACTAAGAATCAACAGATGATTCATCTATATTAAAGCACTAAGAAAATAAACACATAAGAACATCAATACATCGGACAAAGAAGAGCAACATAGCATGTACGTGGTTCACTCCCACCTTGGATCTACGTCCACCAACTCTTCTCTTCTTTATTATCTTCTTCAATCAGTTACATGCGCAGAGCCTCAAAAAACCTACTCCGTAGAGGACGGGAGATCTGCGCAGCTCGCTAGATCCGCCTTCCCTGAGTAGATCTAAGCACACAGCCTTCCACAGTCTCTTGCAATGACTTGCACTTAGCTCTGTAAGTCTCACATAGTATGCACAAAGAACTTACAACTCTTGATCACACAGATCCAACTCTAGCACTTAGTCATTCGTTACTCACTACATTGCCTTAGCATCTATTTATACATACAAAATAGGCCTAATCATGGGTAAACCCATGGGCCAACATTCCCATACATGTCACATAATTCCAAATCCCAGAAAGGGCCCTAAAAGGGTCCAAGATCCCATGATCTTCGTTTCGTCTTGTGCTCTTCCTTCGACAGCCTGTCGAAGTCCCAAAATTAGGTCAAACATGACCAAGAATCCTCAAAACTTGGTCAAGGGCCAACAGGGAAGACCTCAAATAAATATCTTGTGTGAAAATTGTGGTGTTGCTTATGGAATAGGGGATATATAATTTTCATATCGAATGTTTATCAACTTCAAAAATGATCATATCATATCAGAAACTCATCAACGTAACATTTTAGCAGTGGGAAATAGTCAATTCTTCATGTAATGATGAAGCAACATGAAAAACAACGGTTGGAGATCGATTTGAAATTGAGAAAGAAATCAAAATTCTAAATGATTTCAACAAGACACAGGATCTTGGTTTGTTCAAGGTGGTGGAAGCAACACTTGAATAATATGAGGACAAGAGAAAAGTAAAAGTGGAATGCACACGATGCAGTAAATGGGTTTTTTTAGTGCCAGCTAGTGGTAATATTGTCAGTTATTTGAATGAACACATGAAATCAAAGAATCATATTACTTCTACAGTTGAGGCTTTTCATAATACAAGTAGTTTGAGGATTGGAACAACTGGTAGACCCAAGAATCCTACCATTGAGAAGTCCCAGTAAAGTTTGACTAGGTTCTTGGTTCCATCATCGCCATCACTACTACATATGGGTTCTACAAATCCAGGTGCTTCTTCTTTAGGTGTATTAATTATGAAAATTTTAATTTAATTGCTTTTTTAATTTGAATGCGCACTTTATTTTATTTGTTATATTTTTTGAAACTAGTTCATTTTTTAATGTATTTTTCATATTATTGTAGATCATTTATCTCCCTTGAAATTACAATGTTGGGGGTATTGGGATCCATGTACTGATAGAAATGGGGAGAGATTGGATACAAAGTTCCTAATGGATGATCAACATGGGGGGGGATTATGGTCCATAGATAATCATACTAAGATGAAACTATGGTATTATGGTATTGAATGTCGTATCGATGGCACATATAGGCGTATTCATTTCCAGCGGGATTCTGAAATAGGGATCCCTTTTGATTCATTTACATGCAATTTTTGTAAGTCGATTCCTGAATGTAATAACTTTAGTATGTACTTATATCATTAATCAATGAGAAACATTAAAAGACATTGGAGAGATACAGGGAAAGGGAGAAGACTGGACCATTTGACTCAAACTGAACTCAAAATTGTTGCATGAGTGGAAAATGCTAGCCATAGATCAAGAATGTGAGATCTTTGGTGGGAGAGGACAAAGGTTTCTACATAGTCTATTAGAATGAGGTCCTTGAAGTAAAATGTGTTTAAATCTACAGAAAGAAAGGATCTCTTTAGGTTTTGCAAGGATGTGTGTGAGGCTCATAAGTAAGGAAAGTTATAAGGTAAAAATGAAATCTGGGAATTTGTCCAAGATATTTTTCACAACCTGATGCATCCAAAAGTTGGAAGAAGGTATACTACATCCATTAAATATATCTATTATATGATTAAGTTATGGGGAGGTTCTATATTACATAGCTTTATTAGTTTGAATATGGATGGCTCTTCAATATCTACAACTTTAAGGAAAATTAGAAATTCATTGACATATATCCCAAGGGAGCACAATTACATTTTTTAGGTAGTTGGAAAATTGTATTCTTCTTATAAATCCAAACATGATACAGAGGGCCCAATTCCTGTATTTCTTGTTGTAGATGAAATTGTTGTGAAAAAATATTTTAGGTGGGTAGAAAAAAGTGATACATTGGTGGGATTTTGGGGTAAGCAAGAAGACCATAAGTTCCAATCACATTCTTAGTGAAAGTTGGTGAGGGCGTTGCTGGATATGAGATTATTACAGACACTTTTAAGAATTGTGTGATTAGGCATTATGCATGTGTTTTTATTGCAAACCCTTTACATGACAAGTTTCCTCATTTGGTTTGGATTGTTCATCCAATGTGCAATAGGTTCAATGCAAATTTTGTTCATCAACAATGGGAAAAAATATAATACCTATGGAAGAAACATCTTGAAAAAATTTTGAGACCTATTATTGGTCATTCCTCGGATGGAGATAGTAGAAGAAGACAACTTATGTTGAAGGACTATTAGATATCAAATTCCTTGGGAAGAATGGAGGTTAACTGGGTTGTATGATGGTTCCAAAGTAACGGGACTTCATGACCAACATTACATCCACAACAGAAAAAAGTTAGTGAATCATTTGTTTAGCGGTAGACGAGATTTGAGAATTGGACAAGAGGTGTTTAATTTTAACCATATCAAAATAGTTTATAACACTTTTAAAGTGGATGATCACAAGCTTAAAATTGAAGATATAGAGAGGATTGATCAACAAAATTGGGGTTCAACACAATGCTTTGCTTCAAGGCATGTTCTGAGGTGTTTGAAGGATATGAGAGGTACATGTGGTCTAAAAGAGAGGACATTAGGTACAGAGACCTATCTAACAATTGTTGTTGATTATATTGATATATTTTTGTCTTGTAGCTTGACTCTTTGGGAAAGGGTACGAAATGATTCATGAGTTCATCATTTTTTTACATTATGGTTATGTTGGGTACGAAAACAATCTCATACTAATGCCAACATAAATTTAATCAGCAGAGATGCATATCAAGATGTGCAAATTTCTTGCCACTTTGTAGTTTTTTTTATGAGATTTTTTAGGGGTCAATACTCCAACTTTCCATGTGTATTGCACCTAACTCGATCAGATGTATGTGAGAACTTCTTTAGAAAAATTGGTGGGATGGTTGGAGTAGAGAGGGCCTATGATTTCATAGACTTAATTCATTGCATTGGAACCCTTCATAAAGTTGTTGAAGAAGAATTGAATCCCAAAGGGATTCATTTTAAAAAATATCATAAGAAACAAATGAGTATCTGGAATACATTGCACCAACAAGTGAGCGGGGACATTGATGTTTTGTCACAATGTGATTCAATATCTACATATGAAAAAATTATAGAAGTTATCAAGATAGGATTGGAAGATGCACATGGAATTTTAGCAAATCTTGGCATGAAAGAAAAGGGAGACACATAATTTTATTGGTGGTTTAAACCATGGATAGAGGATCAAAATTTTCCAACACTCCAATTTGTGGATGAAATAGTTGATGATTCTCCACCAATTCATTCCAACTCTATATTCCAACCTTTTCCCTCAATGGTACTCGATGATAATGAATTGAAAACAATGGAAAGTGAGTGGAGAAATGAGTTGGATGAAATTTTAGATTCCGTTGATGAGAATGTAAACATAACTATCAAACCAGTGGTGAAGCTCGATGGTAAGGATATGTATAAATCTTGTTTGGTTAGTTAGTTGAATGGAAACCCAACATTATCCAAATATAGGTTGACTAAAGTGAGAAAAGGGGTCTACTTTAGGAGAGATGAGAGGGCTCCAAAAAAGGGTGTTTCAATTGGTTTTGGAATTGGCTCAGATTGTGCAGTGTTGTTTGAGAGTGAGTCTATACCTGCCATTGAATGTGATACAAGAAAAGGTGTTTCCTGAAGTACAAAACTGGGTGTTTCTTATGGGATTTGGTACATTGGAAGAGTTAAAAGAATAATAAAGAAGGATGGTAATAGGGTATTTGATTACCATAATGACATTTATCTTTTGTATAGGCCATAAGCAGTTGAGGTTCAACTTTGTTGGGACAATCGAATAAAGGGGAAACATATGTACAAGTATGATTTGACAGATCATAATTTCATACAACTTGAAGTTGGTATAGCAGTGGCCAACTTATCATACAATAACATGAATGACACATAAAAATTAGAAGAAAATGACTACAAATTTTTGAAGATTTTGTCAAAAATCTAAATAGGGTATTGTTTTCACATTGTTTTCAAAACATTATACTTTCTTCTTTTTTTTACTGTATTATAGATTATTTTTAAAGTATTCTTGGTTGTACTCTTGTTGATTTGTTTGTGGTAGTTTGATACTCACTCATGATTTTTGTCTTCACGTTCAGTGAATGCGTCGAATGGTGAATGGCTAGGATAACTCAACACACAATTATTGGGATTTAGATATTTCTTATTTCTTTGTTGCAAATTTGGTTTTGAGGGATCTTGAAATTTCTGCAATAGCTTCAAAATTGGCACTTGTACCTTTGGAATATAAAACTATAAGGATTTTGATTTTTTGGATATTATAGTCATGCTTTGTGATGGAATGGAAAGAAGGCATCATCCTTGTTGAAACTTTGAAAAGGATGAAACAAGTCTTTGCATAACAAAATTTGGTGGCCATGCCCATATTGTATTTATTTTTGAGTATACATTTGCTAAGTGTTTTGAGTATATAGAGAAATCCCCTAGGGCTTGTTGTGTATGGAAAGTGGATTCTGAATTTCTAAACTACTTATATTGTGAATCTCTTTTTTGGGTTCATTCATCTTTTGCAAGTTAATTGATAACTAGGGTAGTTATTATTAAGATTATGTGTTTGGTTTCTCTCACGAAGGGGTGATGATGAATTTCTAAACTAATGATCATGGTGAGAAGCACAACAGTCATAAGCCTATTTTTCATGCCAAATTGGCATGCACAGCAGCCCAAGGCTCATTGTGCATGCCAATTTGGCATGCACAACATCCTATAAGCTTGTTGTGCATGCCAAATTTGGCATGCACAGTAGGCCTATGGTTGTTTTGCATGCCAATTTGGAAAGCATAGTAGGACTTGGCCTATTTTGCATGCCAATTTGACATGCACAGCAAGCCTATGGATGTTGTGCATCCCAAATTGGTATGTGGTTGCACAACAGGCCTTGGGTGGTTTTGCATGCCAATTTGGCATGCACAGTAGGTATGTGGTTGTTATGCATGCCAAATTCGTATGAAAAGCCACACAAGGCTTGTTATGCATGCCAATTCAGTATGCACAACATCCATAGGCCTTCTATGCATGGAAAATTGATGTTGTTCATCATTAAAATAATTAGGGACAATCACCACAACATCCTTTTTAGTATTTCCAAGGAATGTTTTGATGCTTGAAAGCGCAATGATGAATACTATGCTCGCAAATGATTTCCAAGATTTATTAATTATCTATATAATAATATACTAGTAGGTGGGACCCCCTTGTTATAATTATGGCAATATGGTGGATAAGCAGTGCTTATATTTTTTTTTCCTATGTGATGGTAGCAACACAGTTTTCTACAGTTCATTTGTTTCAGATCATGATTAAAAATGTTTATGGTAATATGTGGTGGTTGGGTGATTAAAACATGGAGCTAAATGGTTTGGATGATCTCTCATAAAATATGATAATGTTTCCCTTTTAAATGAGAGAATTATACTCTAGTTTTAATTTTTGATGTTGTGTATTTTTCATGGCGAAATTTCGGTGATATTGAGCCTTGCTACTATAGTTATGCGCATTGTTTGAGTTGCATAGTGGATTGTGTTCCTAGCACATTTTCATTCGAAGGAATTTGATATTGGAAAGGGGTGGTGCACTTTGGACTATCGCGCACTTTTCAAAAGTAATATGGAAATTTTGAATTTTTGGTTTATTAATGGTTTGAATGTAGTGCTATGGTGAGTTTGTTAGTGGGCTTGGCTCGTATTAAAAATTAAATGAAGATCTGAAGGGAGAAGAGACGTGCAGTAAATGCATGTCACTCAAACTCCCCTCGAGCCTGTCACCCTATTTATTCTTTCATTTTTGGCTCTGGTAGTTGTTGTTGCTTTTCCTTGCCCGGTCGTGGAGGAAATATACAGTCTTGGGTTTTCTCCTCGCACAAAATTTTATAGGTATGGGTTTTCTTACTTTTCCATCCATGAGAGTTACTCTGCCTTTGAATCAAGTGTTGTCTCTGGTTGCTCATAGTCTGTGTGATTCTCAAGAAGATATAATATTTTTGGAACTGTGTTTATGCTCGCATATTTGGTTTCATGTGGTGGTTGTTCTGGGGTTGTTGGCTTTTATAAGTTTGTCGTGTGGTCCTTGTTGTGTGTAATTGTTCACTGGATATATTGAGTAAGTATTGCATTGGAGCCTACTTTGTCATGGTTTTGTTTTTGGGTCTAGCCTCTCTGTTGAAGTTGGTTATTGCAGTCTACCTAAACTCTGGGATTTGTGAATACTCCACCTATATATTGACATTATTAGTCTCTATGGCTAACTGTACCCACACCATGTTTCGACCCTGTGGGTTTTTATGTGAACTATGATGGAATATTAGATCAGTTTGTGCCTTGTCTTGGAAAATTCCTTAGTTGTTGGCTTGCTTGATATAACCTCACCATCATTGTTTCCTGGTAAATGTTATACAGTATGAGAACATTGCTACCCATATTTTGATGAGAGCACTATTCGTTCTTTTTGGTTGGGCACGGGTTTTTATTTGGTCACTCATTATTTAGTGTTGGAAAAAGGGTTGGCTTAACTTGTTTGTTTTGGAAGATCAGTCTATTTTTTGAATCCCATACAGCCGAGAGTAATGTTGCATATTATTGTTTTTGTGATCGATTATGATAGGGAACCTATGGAATGAGATTTTTGTGTCATTCAACTCCCAAACTCTCTGGTCAAACTACCATGTTGCCTCTACCACTTACTATTTTGAACCCTAAACATTACATTGAAAGCATATTTACTCCAGTTTGAAGTTGATGGAAGCATTATTCTTGATGGGTTACTTGGGAACGATTTTTTTTGGTCTCTTGCTTGGAAATTATGGAAAGCGATATGTACCCACCCATTCATTTGAAGTTTGTGTTCCAAATATTGAATGTTATTTTTGGTTCAATCATTATGTTGAGTGTTAAAAAGGGACACTTGTGTTCGAAATATTTGAGGCTCAAATCAAGTGATAATGTCTGAAATAAATTGCATTGTACAGTGGTTAAATAAATGATGGATATGAGTTGTTTGTAAATAGTGTACGTGTCCCTGTTGGATTTAAAGGATTATTACTGGAGTTGATGTTATGGTCGTGGCTCAAAGGCTATTTTTGTGTTCTTATAGGGATTATGATGTTGCTCGCTATGATTGTCATATAATGATAATGTGGGTACAATGGTTACTATGATTAAATAATTTTGGGCATACAGATTATTGTGTAAATAATTCGGAAGCGAGCAAGAAAATTTCTCAAAGGAGACACCAGTTTGGATTATTGTTTTGGAAAAGGAACACTTGTTAAATTTTGAAATTTTGGATAGAGATATGTTTTGATTGTGTTTAAGGTAGCATGTTTTGATTTGTTTCACGTGAACAGTATCGATATTGATTCCCTATTATTCTACCATTTTTTGCTAATTACATTCCCTTCACAATCCTGATTTCACTTAATGCATCCATGTTCTGTGATATAATTTTAAAAATAAAAGTTTGTGTGGAAGAGACAAAAGGGATAACATAGCAAGGGTTGGTGACTGATATTTTGATATTTTTATACACAGTTAAATTGTTTGGTTAATTGCTAAACAATATTTGTATATGCATTCCCTATCATTATACCATTTTTTTCACTAACTACACTCCCTCCATATTTCCCATGAACCCTATCACTCCCTGTTCACATGGAAATTAATGAATGATTTGTTATGGATGGATTTGCATGTATCTCGTGTCAATTTTTGAGTCAATTTTTTATTCATGTAAGAAGAGTGCCATGTATGTTTTATTAAGAGCTTCATTATTGATAAATTGATGCTACAGGATGAGCTTTTTCAGTAGAGGAAGCAATGGTTGAAATAACAGAGGCAAGGGAAATTGGAATCGATGTCATAGGAGGCTGAGATTTTCTATCCATTTTGACAATGACCCTCAAGAATTGAACCAGTTGTTCCAAGATGGGTTCTTTAATTCGGTTGGTCATGGAATAATGCACCCTCGACCATAAATACCCCCTTTCCAGCCTCCTCAGAATATCCCAGGAATTATCATTCCTCTGCATGTGTATTTGCATCCTGAAGTCCCCTCAAATGATGGTTGGCAAGAGATCATCAACCAGTTTGTCTCTCACCAACGTGGTTGGCCTACTATGTCACTTCATTTACCACCACCTATTAATCCTAATTTCCATATTTCTCACATTGTTTCACCAGTTCAGTCTTTACACGCCAGTAAGAGATTGAAAACGGATATTCCCCAACCTATGAAAGACAAGGGAAAAGCAATTGCTTCCCCTTCTTCTCCCTCCACTGATTCCTTGAAATGTGTGTCTTCCCGCCTACATTTGAAGGATCACTGCTCCCATGTGATTAGCGAGATACATCCCCAAGGGTCTAATCAACCACGAGCTACTTCAAAAAATTCTAAGGGAAACAGCAGTGAAAAAAGGAAAATTGCCTCACAAAGTGGAAAATATGGTTTTAAATTATGTTTTATATGATTTCAGTTGATGAGGACAATGCTTAATGGTTTTCAGCATTTTTGTACAGCAAGCTTTGTTTTTGATATTTTGTGGACAATGTGGATAATGTGGATTATGTGGATATATATATTCTTTTTTGGATATAATATAAATTATTTCTGATATTTAAATATCCAGTTAAAAGATATTTAAGGGAGTTACAAGGGTGGAATATGGTCAAAATGATTATATTTTTTGTGGTATATTTCATGATTTAAAAGGAATAAATGACGAGAGTCACAAGGGGTCCCACCTACCTAGTTATTATTAATTAATACCCTTAACTATATTATTATTATTTACTTCTCCTAAACTAATTAGTTAAGTTAAATCAACTTAACTAAAGAAAGTAGTTGAACTACTTCAACTTACTTGGAAAGAATAAAAGTAGAATGAGAAGAGGAGAATAGAAAGAGAAATCGAGACTAAGGTTTTCTCTTTAGTTACATGAGATAGTTTCATTTTTCATTCATTTATGAGTTTATTCAAAGCCTAATTCTCTTTTGGACAGCAGGTTCTTATTGTAGATAGCAAGGTTCAAGAGTGAACCACACTTTTTAGACGCTTGTTTTAGAGGTGTTGATCCATCCTTGATAGTCTATGTATTCTTGTTTGTTTGTGAATAAAGTTTCATGGTTGATAAAGGATATCTTGCATAGTCAAATTGGCAGTAATTTGTTGCAAGCTAATCCAGATTATTAATTTCAGTTTTACTTTATTGTCGGAGTCTTTTTGTATGGTTTTCATCGAGTATCTCTAAATTAGACTTTGGTCCATGCCCTCGCAGGAGTTTTGTAAAGAGAAAAACATTTTTGATATATTAGAGTGAAATAAAATCAGATTGTTATTTTGTCTCATATATTTGTAATTGTAACTTGGTTACTTTTCGCTTTTTGAACTCCATGTTTACTTAATCACAAATCTGTGTACATTCCGGAAGTTTTTTATTTTATTTTTGCAACATATTTAAACTATAAATCATCCTCAGTCCTTGTAATTAATACTTGCAGATTGAGAGAATATTTTGAGGCTATAAACCCCCGGGTGACATTCCCAACTATTTTTTCCTAGCAAAGAAAGATCTGAAAATGATTGAGTAACGTAATTCATACCTTTTCCTCAACATTTATTTGGCGACCATACTGGTGATATATTCCATATCTCTCTGGTTGATTGTATTCATAATTATCATTGAATATTTATGTTTTTGTTTTTTATTCTTTGACTATTTTCTTTTCCTCATGACAGTACCTGCTACAAGGCAGCCCAATATTGAGCATGGTCTTAAATACCAAACGAGTATTGCTTTAACTTTATTCAATACCATCTTAGAAACTGTTAATACCCGGATTGAGCTTGAACACTTGTGGGAAGTAATTGAACAATACATAAGTATTTGTGAACGTTGGGAGGCCAAAAACAGGTAGCCTATAAATCATTTGTAGCTCTCTTTTTCCTAAATTTGATCTTATTTTTCATGTCCTCAAATCCTCATATATTTAGGAGAAGAAGAGGATTGTCTCCTGAAATCACTCCTATCGTTGAAATAGGAAGAAGGAAAGCTATTATGTCAACCCAACAAGGTAATCTAAGATGAACTTTGTATGATTCAGCTAGTTCACCTTTCTCACCCTCACCCATCATTTACAAAATGG